>JAGFNK010000632.1:0-28874 GCA_025769875.1 Russula earlei | reverse complement strand
GGCAGACATGGTGATGTAGTTCCTGGACGCCAGGGGAGAGGAGGTGGATAATGCTGTGGCGATGATACACCAGAGCCAAATATTTTGCAGTCCTGTGCGAGATTTGGAGAGATAGAATTAGCAGAGTGGGGCGTCGACGTACTCGAAATGGGGGTTGGGGATATAGATCCGGCGTGACCGGCGGGCGACGACAGGGAAGGTAGCGGCGAAGGAACTAGTGACCCAAATGATGAAAACGGATGCAATGCGAAGCCCGTGAAACGTGGTGGAGCCTCCACCAGAGCCGCAGTTAAGATCCGACATGGGGGAGGGACTACTGAAACTGCAGAAACTGTGTCGAATATATACGCGTGTTAGACCGACCTGTGACCGCGCAGGTCCTCCCGACGATGATCCCCCGTCCAGACCAATCTCTCGGGTCCTAAGCGCTGAGGACCTTCACAGTCTACGTCCAGTCTCGTGACCATCTTTATCTCCCTTATCACCTATCACCTATCGCCCCTCGGTGCCTCAAATTACATAATCGAATCTGAAACCCGTCACAGCAACCCACGGATCGTTTTGAACGATGAGCGCAACAAACCAGTCCTCTTCTACCCGTCCCCTGCCTCCAGGTACCGTCCTCGGACCAGACGGAAAGCCCTGCAAAATTGCACTTCCTTTCGCAACTGGAAGCTCCCCACGTCAAGCAGAGCGACAACTGCTTCTCCGAACAAGGGTGACGCAGCGCAAGCCATGGCATCTGCCACCGCCCTCGCTGCATCCGCAGCTGCGGGCGAAGGAGACACACACACGGCGGTCTGCCCATTGCCCGCCGGACGTCGAGTCGTCGGCCGCGCGACCTGGACGTTCCTGCACACCACCGCCGCGTACTACCCGAATCGCCCACGCCGACCCAGCGCGCTCACATGCTGCAGCTCCTCCATTCTCTGCCGCAACTCTACCCGTGCTCCCACTGCGCCGGCGACCTCGGTGCGCGCTTGCAGCGTCGCCCGCTGACGTGCGGTCTCGCGCTGCGCTCTCCGCATGGCTCGCGCGACGCACAATGAGGTCAACGTCATGCTGGGCAAACCGACTTTGATTGTGGCGGGTCGACGAGCGGTGGAAGGACGGCCCGAAGGATGGGAGCTGTGATTAGATGGTTTTGTCTTCGCTCGCCACTTGGTGTATCCTAACTCACGAATAGAACTGTCATCACTGCTCACACTGTGGGAACCGCCGTACTCTCCCCACTATGACACCATGTGACCTTCCGGAAACCGGCCCGGCCCAGTTCATGATGAATTTCATAGACCAGTCAGTTATGTTTCATAGACTGGTCTGTTGCAGTTGCCCCACAGTCACTGGACCAGTCAGACCAGTTTATAACCAGTCCAGACCATGCATTTATAATAATGTAACATTATATTATTGCAGTGCAGTGTGCTACATACTACAGATATGAATGCATAGTTTATTATCTATGTGCTCTGCAGTATGTGACTATGTTCCTTCTGTTGCTGTATCTCCTGTACAGGTATGGGATCTGTGTGTGAGGATGATTGAGTGTGTGACATGTCATTGTCTGAGTCTGAGCCTTGTGGTGTGTTGAACATGTTGAACGTGGGTGTGGTGTGTTGAAAGCAGGGAGGGGATGAGGTGTGCTCACAGTGTGTTGAATGCATCATCATGCCTCGTGGTGTTGCCAAGGGTCAGCTGTGTTGCTGCTGTTGCTGCTGCTGTCTATTCAGAGGTGATGGTGTTATGATCTACCCCTCTTTTGGTTCATCCCTGAAACACTTCTTATTGTTCCCTACCTTTTACCCTCGTCCCCTTGGTTACCATTTCATCCCTTGATATTGATGGCCTCTTATTGTTTCACTTGTTGTGTTTCACCTATTGTTTGAGCTCCTTTTGCTACTGGTTAGTATTATCTATTGTTCTGCATATGGTACTGTACAGCCTCGCTAGATACAGTATTTAAGCACCTGTAGAAGTTGGGGAATGCCCCAAGCTTAGCTTTGTCCCATTTCCTGTCGCATCCCTTGCCCTGTACTCTCTCTCAATCACAACTTGCCTGTGCTGGCCTATACTCTGCTTGACCTGAGCATAATTCAAGGAACCTTTGTGTTCCTCTTTCTCCTCTGCCTCTCTCTCATCGTCCTCCTCTTCTGTGAAACCAGGAGATTGACTCTGTCTGCAGACTGAGTCATTATCTGACTCAACCTTGAGATGCTAAACCTTTGATCTGGTCTCTTTGAGCCAGCCCCCATTGAACCCTTGAACCAAGTCACCAGGACTTGGCCCCACCAAACCTTGAGCTAATGCTCTTATGGCCACGATGCTGTAACACAAGCTAAGCTTTCCTTACTCCATTCTGGAGATCAACCTTGAACTACCATCAAACTGTTAGATCCGTGTCCAACCCAGACCCTCCCCAGACCTTCCCGAACACGTTGTAGGAACTGCCACTTGGGACAGCTTCCACACCTTCCTTTGTTACATCACCACTGAAAACAATGAAGAACTACCAGTCAAATTCATTAACAATCATTGGTTCGAGCTACAACTTAGAAGAGGACAGCTCTACACTCACCAAGACCTAGAACTCATCAGAAACAGCCTTGGACTAGGCTACTGGAGGGAAAACGATCCCCTCTATGAACCACCTTCAGAAGCAGAAGCCTCTACCACAGAAGGCAATCCCCCTGAACCAGAAAACACCGTCGAAACTCAGACACCCTTTGAATCCCCTGCGATAGAACCAGAGGACCTCCCTGAAAACCAGGAATTCATCAAAACCCCAGAACTCGAAATACAGGACCCCCCTGAACCTATTATGGCAGCCCTGCCCCAAGCCGCTGCTCAGGCCCCTCATATGGCCGCCCAACCCCCCCCAGTCATCACCCCACAAGCAGCTGCCCCAGCACGACAAGGTACTAATGGGTCCCTCAGCGGTAAAGAACCCACAGCCTTCACAGGGGAAAGGAACAAAACAAAATGTTTCATCATGGAATTTAACTTGTACTGGGGCCTCAATGACGACAAAGCAGTAATGGTTTCCCCTTTCAAACAAACAATGCTGGCCCTCTCCTACATTCAAGGAGAAAAGGTCGAAGAATGGGTCAACTCATAGGCAACTGCACTCAGGGAAAAGGTAAACAGGGCCCAAAACCCTGTTAACAGACTGGATGAAGCATTATGGAATGACTTTGTCACGGACTTCACATTCAAGTTCACCAACACTGCAGGAGAAAGATGCCCAAGCAGCTCTTGTTAAACATGTAATGAAGGACTCCCTTGACGATTACATCTCCACCTTTGAGCAACTTCTGAACAAAACTGGGTGGCCAGAAACGGTTGTTATCACTATTGAGAGTTTCAAAAATGGCCTAAAGATTGGACTCTACTGTGCAATTTTAAACAGAGATGTCTGGCCCACCACTCTTCAAGAATGGAAGGAGGAGGCCAGAAGACAACATCAATGATTCATCACCATCAGGGAGAAACTTAAAGGAAAAACTACACACTCCTCCTTGGAACACAAACCTCATCACTCTGACCGAATGCAAGTGGACGCCGCCAAGTCCAACTTTAAGAAACTTACTGAAGAAGAAAGGAAACAACTGGCAAAAGAAGGGCATTGCTTCCGTTGCTGGGAGAAAGGCCACCTCAGCTAAGAATGCCCCAAAAACACGACCCTTACCACTTCCAAAGCACGTACTACCGAACCAACCCCAGAACCACCCAAGGAGGAAGAAGCCTCCACTATGGTAGCATGCATGAAATCATTGCCAACAGAGGATAGAGCCAAACTGTGGGACCTCATCCTTAAAGAGGATTTTCTCTAGGCCAAGGTACAACAGTCAGTACTAAGGCCCAAATAGATACCATTGTCCAACATAAAGAAAACTCAATGAAAGTGCCCTTTATGATCACAACAAATGGAAAGACTGGCCAAGCGCTCCTAGACAGTGGAGCAATGGAAAATTTCATTAGCCAAGGAATTGTGGGAAAGTTACAAATCCCACTTCGAACCCTCAGAACCCCCAGACCCATCATCAATGTGGATGGCACTAACAACCAAGGAGGAGCGCTAACCCATTATGCCCACATGGCTGTATGTCATGGACTCACCACTCGACTTCTCACCTTCTATGTCACCAATTTAGGAGAAGATAGAATGATCCTCGGATATCCTTTCTTAAAGGCAATAAATCCCCTTGTTAATTGGAGTACTGGTTGTCTTAGGAACTATTTAGGGGTCCTTCTCACCCCCATATCCCGAACAAACCCGCCTGTCAAGACACGTACTGCTGATCACTAAGGACTCAGGAGCAGGTGGGCAAGGGTCGGAACAGATGATACACAGCGAAGGCGGCATTGAACAGGAGGACAAGCCAAATGACGAGGAGGTACCAGATGGGGACTGGTAGGTGTTGCAAGAGACAAAGGTGAAGGCTGGAGGCCAGTGTAGCGAGGGGACTTTAAACAAGGCGGTCGTTGAAGAGTACCTTGGAAGCGAGGGGAATCTTTAGACTGAGCAGTTGCAGGGGAGTACCCAGGAAGATGAGAGTATCACAAATGGACAGTCTGACGACTGCCATGCTTCATTGGGGCTTATATACAGTACAGTGTACAGGGTCGATTACAAAGAACTGGGACTCTTCTAGACTCTTTGGTATCATCCAATAGGACTACAGAGGCGTAAACTTGCTTGTGTCAAGTTTCAGGCTTACTGAGCGCATTACTGATCACTGTGGAGCGATGACATCATTATGATGTCACTGTGGAGCGCTTAGTGAGCCTATGAGGTCACTGTGGAGTCGCTCAGTCAGCCATGATGTCATTGGAGCCTTGATGACATCAGATGATTTATGCAACAGCTTCTTAAGAGTTTGTGCCGCTGTTTCAGGTCCTTGGTGGCTGGGTGGCCATGTGGCTGCCACGCGATGATTACCCGATTAGGAAATGGGTACCTGGTCGTGTTATAGTGCCTTTGCAATAGTGATATCTTGTACCGCAGGAGGGATAGCCCAGAAAATGGAAGGGAGTCGGTAATGCAAAGTGAGAGAGGTCTCTCTTGAGTGAAATAGGACAATCTACAGCCAGGACCTGGCCTTGGTTTGTAACACCGCCAAAGATCCAAGTCACACAAATAAGATCAACAACCATTCCCCCTGAATACTTATGGCACCAAAAAGTCTTCTCAGAAGAAGCGGCCAAATGACTCCCACCCAGTTGAGGAGAACTCAACTTTAGAATCACCCTGAAACCAGACGCCCCCAAATTCCTTGTTTGTCGAACCTACCCTCTCCCCCAGAATGAAAAACAAGAACTGTCAAGACAGACACAGGAAGACCTGGCCAAAGGCTTCATCAAGGATGGCATCTCAGACTTCGTATCTCCTGTCTTCTTTGTCCAAAAGAAAGATGGCACCACCCCAAGAATGGTAGTTGACTACAGCAAACTCAATAACACCACCATCCCAGATTATCATGCCCTACCAAACATGGAAGAACAATTGCACCGCCTAAGGGGCAAAACCACCTTTAGCAAATTTGATGTCAGAGCTGGTTATAATAACATCCTGATCCATCCAGAAGACTGGCACAAGGGGGCCTTCAAAACCCAATTTGGCACATTTGTCCCCATGGTAATGGGCTTTGGCTTCACCAACGCCCCAGCAGCCTTCCAATGAGCAATGAACCACACCCTCCGACCTTGGCTCCTCAAGTACCCTGAAAACACCTGTAACTACCTAGAGGACATGGCAATAGCCACAGGTTTAGGGGAAGAGCACCTTCACAAACAAATTACACATGAATTCCTTGACCTACTCGAAAGAGACTCCTATTTTTTAAAAGCATCAAAATGTGCTTTCGAACAACGCAAAATCAACTTCTTGGGTTTCCGAATCAACCAAGGGACCCTCAAGATTGACCCAGTCAAAATGAACAGCCTTAAAAATTGGCTGAGACCCCCGAATAACTTGAAACAGGTACAAAAAATCATGGGGGCCCTCAACTACCAACAACTGTTCATCCGAGACTTCGCTAAAATTGCTTGCCCCATTTTTTCCACCATCAAGAAGGGAACCCCCTTCAACTGGACCCCAGAAGCGACTACCGCCCTGGAAACCTTAATATCCACAGTCTGCGACAACCCTGAACTTTACACTGCCAACCCAGACCTCCCATACAAACTAGAAACTGATGCCTCACAGTTTGCCACTGGAGCGATTCTCTCCCAAAAGGACCCAAGAGGGAAAAGGAAGATGATCGGGAATATGTCACACGCATTCAATGAAGCAGAAAGGAACTACCCGGTTTGGGATAGGGAGTTCCTGGCCCTAATCATCGCACTTCAACACTGGCGATACCTATCAGTTGGGACTAAACACCCCATCAAAATCTTCACAGACCATGCCAACCTAGCTCACTATCAACTTCCTCACAAAATCAACCGAAGGATTGTCGGATATATCTCAACACTCGCAGATTACCACTTTGAAATCCATCACAAACCAGGAATTTCCAACCATGCAGATTCTCTCTCATGATGACTGGACCACAATGATGGGTCAGGAGACAACCAAAACATCACAGCACTCCCCGACAAATTTTTTATTTGCACACTCAACACTGAAGATCTGTATGAACAAGTACTATAGGAGCAAAAAGACCTGACCATCAGATCTTCTCATGTGAAAGGTCAAACACGGCCTCCAGGAAGAAGAAGGCACACTGCTCAAAGATGGAAAATTGGTCGTACCATATCAAGAACCCCTACTACGAAAGATTTTACACATGTATCATGACAGTATTCTTGGGGGACACACAGGAAACGCCTGAACCTTGTATTCAATCCAAGAATCCTTCTGGTGGCCCAAAATGGGTTATTTTATCTGAGACTACATTTGGGGTTGCGCCACCTGTCAGGCCAACAAATCATCCACGCACCCCACTCATCCCCCAATTCACCCAATTCCCCCTGAGTTTCAGAAACCATTCAAAACCATAGCAATTGACTGGATTGTCAACCTCCCATTGTCAGAAGGGAACAACACCATCATAACCATCACTGATCATGATTCTACCAAAGCAGCAATATTCATACCGTGCTGTAAGGACATGGGAACCCTAGAAATGGCCAAACTATTCTTATGATATGCCTTCCCTTGGACTGGGGTCCCTTCCAAAATCATCTCCGATTGTGACTCTCGATTTACCTCTGACCTATTCAAGGAAGTCTCTAAAATTCCGAGGATCAACCAGAATCTAAGTACTGCCTATCACCCTCAAACCAATGGACAATCTGAAAGGACCAATCAAACTCTAGAAATGTATCTCCGCATCTACACTGGAGAAAAACAAGAAGAATGGGTACACCGGCTCCCCATAGCTCAGTATCACTTTAACGCTCATAAATCCACAACCACCAAACGAACCCCCTACGAATTGCTCATTGGCTTCAACCCACGAGGGCTTGGTACCCAACTAAAATCAAAGTTCCCAGGAATTCAAGAACGACTCCAGGCCCTGAAAGACATGTGGGAATCAGCTCAAGAAGCAATGAAAAAGGCACAGACTAGCTGGGTAAAAGAAACTAAGTTCAAAGGGTTTGAAGAAGGACAAAAGGTCAGGTTGGAAGGAACTAACCTAAAAACCCCCCATCAGTTTCAGAAGTTCCGCCCCAAATGGTTCGGACCTTCTGTCATCACCAAAAACATTTCCCATGTCATCTACCAACTTCGCCTTCCTCCCCAATGGAGTATCCATAATGTGTTTCATGCCTCCCTTCTTTCCCTGGTCACCGAAACAACCAAACATGGCCCTAACTTCCCTGAACCTCCCCCTGACCTTCTCTCGGGAGAATACAAGGTCAAAAAAATTACCGCCCAATGCCTCCATAGAAACCAGCTCCAGTACAGAGTTTGGTGGAAAGGATATTCCACGGCAGAGGACACCTAGGAACCCCTCTCGAACCTTAAAAATGCCCAAGATGCCATCACTATCTTTCATCTGCGACAACCTACCAAACTCTGGGCTATGTCAACCACTAACTCTGATCCTACAGAATCTCATCACTCTGATGAAAACCTAGACAGCTTGGAACATCAGTTCCAAGGACTTACGATACAGCAACGTACATTACTTCCCTGAGTTAATTCACATAACCCCCCTTCCTACTCAGGTAATGACCCCACTATCCCTGACCGCAGACATACTATCTTCAATATAGCTGCCAGGGAACAACTCTTTTCCGGAATTCTCTGCCTGGGCGACTTCTGTGGCTTTCAGCTCCTCATGATGGACCCCCGGTTTTCAGAGTTTCATTTATCCATACAAAGAGCAGTACTTACAGATTTGGTATGGAATCACATTATATGATCAGCCTCCATAAATACCCCCACTCCCTCAGAGTGGTCAGCCTGGCACCTGTCAAGACACGTACTGCTGATCACTAAGGACTCAGGAGCAGGTGGGCAAGGGTCGGAACAGACGATACGCGGCGAAGGCGGCATTGAACAAGAGGACGAGCCAAACGACGAGGAGGTACCAGATAGGGACTGGTAGGTGTTGCAAGAGACAAAGGCGAAGGCTGGAGGCCAGTGTAGCGAGGGGACTTTAAACAAGGCGGTCGTTGAAGAGTACCTTGGGAGCGAGGGGAATCTTTAGACTGAGCGGTCGCAGGGGAGTACCCAGGAAGATGAGAGTATCACAAATGGACAGTCTGACGACTGCCATGCTTCATTGGGGCTTATATACAGTATACAGGGTCGATTACAAAGTACTGGGACTATTCTAGACTCTTTGGTACCATCCAATAGGACTACAGAGGCATAAACTTGCTTGTGTCAACTTTCAGGCTTACTGAGCGCATTACTGATCATTGTGGAGCGATGACATCATTATGATGTCACTGTGGAGCGCTTAGTGAGCCTATGAGGTCACTGTGGAGTCGCTCAGTCAGCCATGATGTCATTGGAGCCTTGATGACGTCAGATGATTTATGCAACAGTTTCTAAGAGTTTGTGCTGCTGTTTCGGGTCCATGGTGGCTGAGTGGCCATGTGGCTGCCACGCGATGATTACCCGATTAGGAAACTGGTGCCTGGTCGTGTTATAGTGTCTTTGCAATAGCAATATCTTGTACCGCAGGAGGGATAGCCCAGAAAATGGAAGGGAGTCGGCAATGCAAAGTGAGAGAGGTTTTTTCTTGAGTAAAGTAGGACAATCTTCGGCCAGGACTTGGCCTTGGTTCGTAACAGCACCACGAACACACTACTTCTGCTTACAATACTCCCATGTCCTCCCCAGCTCCCCCTTCGTCTCACTTACCCATCCTTACCCCTTCCCTCACTATTAAACAAGAGCCTCTTTCACCCGAGGTTATACAACACATCATCGACCAACGCACGTTCATCATCCCTGACGAGGCCAAACTCCAAGACCTTGCCGCCACCCTCAACCCCCTAGCCATCTGAGAAGGAACGCCCTCACTGACCCCAACTGAAGCAGACCCCACTCACCCTGGCCCCCCTTAGTTTGTTTATGAACCCTATATACATATTCCCCCTTTTTACATTAACGTTAATGGGCGACGACGCCTATTACCATACTTACATGTTGCTTTGTACAATGACTAACCCATGCTTCTAGGAACTATGGGTCGAGGAGAACCTGCTTATGGAGAAAAGCTCATAGCTCGGCCTGTTGTCTCTGCCCCCCATCCTGCCACCACTGCCTCTGACCTCCACCTCTTAATTGAGGACCACCCTTTCCATTTTGATGTCGCTCAGGCCCTTGAGAACCTCCATGATCCTGGTGATCTTGCTGATGTCTACCGCCTCCGCACCAGCTCTTTCCAGCTAAAAGTTTTAGAGGGCAAGCACGCCTCCATCCAAGGGGCCCTAAGTGTCCTTCAAGGACAGCTCGCTGATTGACTCCATGAGATTCAGTCCCACACCAAAGAAACCGCCGCTATCCGCAGCTTCCTTCGAGCCAATAACACCTCCATCCGAGTCTGTCACCAACTCGACAACCTGATGACCGATGGGGGCCTCACTCATAACACTGGACCATTTTACTCATTAGCGGGAAGCTATGACAGGATTGAGAAGTTGAAAGAACCATCCACCCCCCCTTCCCCTCCACTACCCACTCGTCCCCCTCTCTCCTTAACCCCCCCCCCTCGAGTACCTCCCTTGTGTTGTTGACCAGTCCCAGAACAACACCACCATGGGGTCACCTTCCCACTTCCCTCAAATGTTCTCTGATGATGCTAGCACCCCCAACACCCCTCTCACCCCTGCACGTATGACTAAAGCACAGCGTCATCAGCTCCAAAAATGACAACACGTTTGCAAACACTGTAACACCAAAGGGCACTGGAACAAGGACTGTAACAGACCTCACACCAACTGTAGTGGTCAAGTGGATTGTATCCTCAGGAGAACTCACCAAAGTTATAGAGGTTTCTGTCCCAGAGCAACAGGAGCCCAGGGCATGTGGCCAGAGGTCGAAGGCGATGAACTCCATGAGTCGGGCCCTGAGACCGATTAGTTTGGAGAACTAAGCATGAGGAGGGCATGATGTTATGATCTACCCCTCTTTTGGTTTGTCCCTGAAACACTTCTTATTGTTCCCTACCTTTTAACCTCGTCCCCTTGGTTACCATTTCAACCCTTGATATTGATGGCCTCTTATTGTTTCACTCATTGTGTTTCACCTATTGTTCGAGCTCCTTTTGCTACTGGTTAGTATTATCTATTGTTCTGCATATGGTACTGTACAGCCTCGCTAGATACAGTATTTAAGCGCCTGTAGAAGCTAGGGAATGCCCCAAGCTTAGCTTTGTCCCATTTCCTGTCGCATCCCTTGCCCTGTACTCTCTCTCAATCACAACTTGCCTGTGCTGGCCTATACTCTGCTTGACCTGAGCATACCTCAAGGAACCTTTGTGTTCCTCTTTCTCCTCTGCCTCTCTCTCATCGTCCTCCTCTTCTGTGAAACCAGGAGATTGACTCTGTCTGTGGACTGAGTCATTATCTGACTCAACCTTGAGAAGCTAAACCTTTGATCAGGTCTCTTTGAGCCAGCCCCCATTGAACCCTTGAACCAAGTCACCGGGACTTGGCCCCACCGAACATTGAGCTAACGCTCTTACAGCCGCGACGTCGTAACAGATGGTGGCAAGAGTGAGGGTGGTGGTGAGAGAGGGTGGCGGTGCCAGAGGGTGAGGGTCGTGGGAGACGGAGACGACAGAGAAGAGGGTGAGGGCAGTGGCAAGATGGCAGGGTCGTCTCCACAGCAGGCAGTGGTGGGACATGTTGACAATAGCACATGAGTGGGTGAGGAGACAAGAGGTGGTGGACAGCATGGTTCACCTTGCAAACACTTGCTGTAGTTGTTGAGCTAGAGAGTGTGTGATCAGTGTCCAAAAACAAGACATGAATGGGTCTCTGGTAATCATCTTGTGGCCATGGTGACAAGGTCTTTACCACTGCAGGTGGTGGCAGCACATGTGGATGAGGGTGTATGTATGGGCAGGGATGTGATGGAAGGGGAGGTGTTGTGCAGTGTGGTGCTTGTGTTCGCAGCTTCTCCTGTGACAATGGCATGGTGGCAGGGTCTGATGTTCTTTCTGTGGGGCGGTGTTGTGACATCTGCTCTTCTGAGGCAGTGGGGTGCTCTTCATTTTCCAGTTATTTATGCATTCTTTCTCAGTGGTGCAAGGTGGCATAACAGCTAGCAACAGAAGTGAGAGGGTGGTGTGGTCAGGAAGCAGAGCAGTGACTGGGACTAGACCCAGAATGGTGGCAGATGAGGCTGAGGGCATGGTGGCAATGGCCAATTGAGCTGGGCTTGAGGTGGCAGGCAGCACTAAGATGTCAGTGGGCAAGGCTGAGGCTATGGGTGTGGTGGTGCATGAGACAAGGACTAGGGTGGTGATGAGAGACATAGAGGTGGTTGGCAATGCTGAGGCTGAGACTGGGAGCATGGAGGCTGTGGCTGATGTGGGTGGAGAGGAGACAGGTGAGGGCACAGACATGGACAAGACTGGGGCAGTGATGGGAGATGGTGCTCAGCTGGATCACATACCTTACAACATCCTTCGAGGGTTGCAAGAAGATGAGACTAATCAATTGAGTAGGAGGGAGGGTGTCATGAACCATTCTCTGGAGAGGGCCCTTGAAGGACCCTTCCTTATAGGAGGAAACCCAGCCTCTATGGTGTCACCCTGTTCACACGAGCAAAAGGGGTGAGTAGAGGTGTCCACAATATCGTGTGTGCATTGTCGCACGAGCGATTCTCGGCACAATCAACATACAGCAAGCCCCACTTAATGGCAACCCTCCTAGCAATAAAGGACAGTATTAGGGCCCTTCTAGGGACCCTTTAGGACAACTCTAGGTGCTCTACAATGGGTACTAACCTGGTATCAAAGACTCTACAACGCATTATTAGACCAACTCTAATAACTCTAGAATGAACTACAAGGCAATACTAAGGACCTTAATAGAAGTATTAGGGTCGACTCTAAGGACCCTAATAGAGCTATATAAGGGCCTTATAAGATAACACTATTCCCTAACCAAACTACAAGTCCTCAAATGACCGGCCCTAAACTAACTAACAGAAAATGAATCAGGTGCTCGCACGTGCACTTGTTACGAACCAAGGCCAAGTCCTGGCCGAAGATTGTCCTATTTTACTCAAGAAAAACCTCTCTCACTTTGCATTGCCAACTCCCTTCCATTTTCTGGGCTATCCCTCCTGTGGTACAAGATATTGCTATTGCAAAGGCACTATAACACAACCAGGCACCAGTTTCCTAATCGGGTAATCATCGCGTGGCAGCCACATGGCCACCCAGCCACCATGGACCCGAAACAGCGGCACAAACTCTTAGAAACTGTTGCATAAATCATCTGACGTCATCAAGGCTCCAATGACATCATGGCTGACTGAGCAACTCCACAATGACCTCATAGGCTCACTAAGCGCCCCACAGTGACATCATAATGATGTCATCGCTCCACAATGATCAGTAATGCGCTCAGTAAGCCTGAAAGTTGACACAAGCAAGTTTATGCCTCTGTAGTCCTATTGGATGGTACCAAAGAGTCTAGAATAGTCCCAGTGCTTTGTAATCGACCCTGTACACTGTATATAAGCCCCAATGAAGCATGGCAGTCGTCAGACTGTCCATTTGTGATACTCTCATACTCCTGGGTACTCCCCTGCGACCGCTCAGTTTAAAGACTTCCCTCGCCTCCAAGGTACTCTTCAACGACTGCCTTGTCTAAAGTCCCTTCGCTGCACTGGCCTCCAGCCTTCGCCTCTGCCTCTTGCAACACTTACCAGTCCCCATCTGGTACCTCCTCGTCATTTGGCTCGTCCTCTTGTTCAACGCTGCCTTCGCTGTGTATCATCTGTTCCGACCCTTGCCCACCTGCTCCTGAGTCCTTAGTGATCAGCAGTACGTGTCTTGACAGCACTAGAACAGCAAACACGTGGACAAAGAAAGCTCTTACTCATCAGGAAAAGCCTTCTTACTCAGCAGCTTACTGATCATGACTGAGCATGCTCAGTAAGCGCACTCTGACTTCTACTCAGCACTCCATTGTGCTTGATAACAAGGTTATGACTTGTTCTCTATTTAGCAGTCCTCTTGTAGTATATAAGTGCTCAATAAAGTAGTGGACAGTCTTCAGACTGTCCATTTGTTTACAGCACTCTCTATTCCTGGGATACTCCTTTAAGGACCGTCCCCTTGTGACTATCCTGGCCTCCTCTCTGCATGATTGTTCAACTCTCACAGTGACAGTACCTCTCTGGTATCTGTTACTACTCTGGACTCTACTTCTTGCCCACGCCGTCCTGGACGTCTATCGACTTGTCTCTGAGCTTACCCCTCGCTCTTGAACTGGATAGTTCAACAGTGAGTCTTGACAGAGGGGCTCTGATTTGGATATTGAGTTGTGAAGAGTAGAGTTGGGGTGGGTGTTGATACAGTTAATGATGATGATGCTGGAGTATGCAAGTAGGCACTTGAGGGCATCCATGTAGTAGAGGGTTGGATAGAGTTATAGGAGCCTGAGTGCGCGAGCCACAGGGCACACAGTGGATAAGTGAATGGGAGACAACTGACATACTGAGTGGTGGTCTAAAAATAAAAAAAAGTAGCCACAGAAATGAAAACAAAATACCACACATGCAAATCCATTCCAGCTGAGTCAGGAATGTGGCTTGCTATGGGTAATGAGGTGAAGGCTTGTCCAGGGAGGTAGTCATGTTGGCCATAGAGGGAGGTTTAGTGGGAAGGAGTGTTAGCTCAGTTCAGTGGGGCCAAGTCCCAGTGATTTGGTTCAGGGGTTCAAGGGGACTGGCTCAGAGAGACCAGTTCTGAGGTTTAGTGTCTCAAGACTAAGTCAAGGATGACCTAATCCACAGACAGAGTCGATCTTCTGGTTTCACAGAAGAGGAGGGTGAGGAGAGAGAAGCAGAGGAGGAGGAGTGTTATGGCATTGTGGCCATTAGAGCGTTAGGTCAGGGTTCAGTGGGGCCAAGTCCCTGTGACTTGGTGCAAGGGTTCAGTGGGGCCAGCTCAGAGAGACTGGATCAAAGGTTTAGTGTCTCAAGACTAAGTCAGACAATGACTCAGCCCACAGACAGAGTCAGTCTTCTGGTTTCACAGAAGAGGAGGGAAATGAGAGAGAGGCAGAGGAGGAAGATGAACACAAGGGTTCCTTGAGGTGTGCTCAGGTCAAGCAGAGTATAGGCCAGCACAAGCAGTTGTGATTTGAGAGAGTATACAGGGCAAGGGATGCGACAGTAAATGGGACAAAGTTAAGCTTGGGGCATTCCCCAGCTTTTACAGGCACTTAAATACTGTATCTAGCAAGGCTGTACAGTACCTTATGTGGAACAATAGATAGTAGTGAACCAATAGCAGAAGGGGCTCAAACAATAGGTGAAACATGACAAGTGAAACAATAAGGGACCATCAGCATCAAGGGATGAAATGGTAACCAAGGGGATGAGGTGAAAGTAAAGAACAACAATAAGAGAAGTAGTTAGGGATGAACCGAAAGAGGGGTAGATCATAACAAGGAGGAACACAAGGGTTCCTTGTGATGAGCTCAGATCAAACAGAGTATAAGCCAGCACAACACAAGTTGTGATTGAGAAAGAGGATACAGGGCAAAGGGATGTGACAGGAAATGGGACAAAGCTAAGTTCGGGGCATTCCCCAGCTTCTACAGGCACTTAAATACTGTATATAGCAAGGCTGTACAGTACTATATGCAGAACAATAGCTAAAAGTAAGCCAATGGCAAAAGGGGATCAATGACAGGTGAAACACAAGAAGATGAAATGACAGCTGTCAATCAATATCAAGGGATGAAACAGTAACCAAAGGGATGAGGGTGACAGAAGTGAACAATAACAGAAGGGGTTAGTGATGAACCTATAAGGGGGTAGATCATAACAAGTACTATATGCGGAACAATAGATAGGATCAAGCCAATAGCAAAAGGAGATCAAACAATAGATGAAACATAAGGTGAAATGACAGGAGTCAATCAAGAAAAAGGGGTTAAACGGTAACTGAGGGGATGAGGGTAGTGTGTAAAAATAGAAACAAGGGTTAGTGGCGAATAAGGGGAAATTACAACAAGGAGAGGGGAGGAGGGATGAGAGAGCATGTGTGAATGAAACAAATGCACCACAGATACTGCTGACACAGCTACAGTTCAATTGCCATTGGTCCAGTCTGGTTCAATCTGTGGTCCATTTTCAGTCCAATGGACTGGACTTTTAAACACTATTTAGGATGAAATTTTGTGTACTAAAATATAGTAGGTCCTCACTATCAGCCCACATTTGTCACATGACCACATATTTGTAAGTTACTATATATGGAAATGTCATAGTGGGGGAGAGGTGTCAGAGCTCACTGTGGGGACATACAAAAAGCTCCTTTTATCCTCCTGTACCTTGCATCATTGTATGGCTTGATGATGGCATACTGTCACTGACTGGGGGCAGTGTCACTGACAAATCAGTTCATGCGCAAGATGAACATAGAGAGTTGAATGAGACATGAAGTCTTCATGGATGTTGGGGATCTTGGAGACAATAATGCCAAGGCAGATATGTTCCACAGAGAGGGGAAATGATAAATAAGTCTTCACACTGAGAAGACTCATGAGTGGAAGAGTTTACAGACAAATTGCTTGATGTCTTGCAAGCCTACAAGTCCTGAAGCTAATCCAGTGATATTTCACAGGAGAACAAGCTTAAAGCTTGTTCTTGTTATCAGGCAGGTTTATATACATTTGGGATGCTATATCAAATAGCATCCTTGAGGTGGAAGTGAGGTGATTGAGGTAGAACATGCTGGAATGTGATGGTACACACAAGTCATATAACAGGTCATCAGAAGTGAGGTAAACATGAGTCTGGTCCAGGTAGGCTAGCCTGGTTGCCGGTCTGGTCCAAGGTACTGGTCCTGTGACACATAAAGTCCACTCAATGACACACTTGTGTCCTATCTAGCTGGCATACCAAGACAGCTTTGCCATCCATCAACTCAATGCTGCCCATGAATACCTCCAGTGTGAATTTCCTGTTCTTTCTGCTTGAGATTTTGTGGTCATTGCAAGGTGTGCACTCACATTTGTGCATCCCACCTTGCAGAATCATCTTCTACTTGTGTGGGCATGCACTAGGGCTGGAAAACTAGTCCATATCTTGGTTTGCAGAACAGCCAACTTCCTGGTGATTACAGCTACACAAGTTTTGTATCAGAGTCAACAGATCACAGTGGTCATCAATGAAGGGGAGGTCAAATTGTTGAGTTTCCCTCACCTCCCTGATGACAGTGCAACCTTTGTTACTTTGACTACCCACATAAGACAAGGTCCCTCTGATGCCTGTGATGCTGTGCTTTCCTGACAGCGTGTCCTGAATGTCATGTACCATTTCCCAGAGGGCCCTTGAAGGACCCTTCCTTATTAGAGGAAACTCAGCCTCTATGATGCCACCCTGTTCACACAGACAAAAGGGGTGAGTAGAGGTGTCCACAATATTGCATGCACATTGTCACGTGAGTGATTCTTGGCACAATCAACATACAGCAAGCCCCACTTAGTGGCAACCCTTTTAGCAATGTAAGACAGTATTATAGCCTCCCTAAAGACCCTTTAGGATGACCCAAAGTGCTCTACAAGAGGCACCAACAAGATACTAAAAGCCCTACAATGTGTTATTAGACTAACTCTAATAACCTTAGAACAAACTATAAGGCAATACTAAGGACCTTAATAGAAGTATTAGGGTTGACTCTAAGGACCCTAATAGAACTGTATAAGGGGCCTTATGGACAACTCTATTCCCTGAACCAAACTACAAGTCCTCAAATGACCAGCCCTAAACTAACTAACAGTAAATGAATCAGGTGCTTGCACATGTACTAAAGCAGTGAACACATGGGCAGTAAAGGCTCTTACTCATCAATATGAGCCTTCTTACTCAGCAGCTTACTGAGCATGACTGAGCATTCTCAGTAAGCATACTCTGACTTCTTACTCATCCATCAATTGAGCTTGATAACAAGGTTATGACTTGTTCCCTATTTAACAGTTCTCTTGTAGTATATAAGCGCTCAATAAAGTAGTGGACAGTCTTCAGACTGTCCATTTGATTTGCAGCACTCTATTACCGAGGGTACTCATTTAGGACCACCCTATCTAGCATGTCCTGGCCCTTTCTCTTTGTGATCACCTCTCACAGCCCATACCAGTTCCTCTCTGGTATCTGCTACTTGTTTGGACTATCCTCTTCACCAACTTTGTCTTGGAACTCAGTTGACTTGTCTCTGAGCTCTTACCTTGCTCTTGAACTGGATTGTTCAACAGTGAGTCATGACACATGCTCTTTTGAATGGAGTTTGTGGACAACTTCTATGTAGAATTCAAAGACACCACAGAGCCAGAAGATGCCTTCATGGAGCTGCAACAGTTATCAATGTCTAAAGCAGCATTGTTGGATGATTACACCAGCAAGTTCCTAGTTCTGCTCAACAAAGCAGGATGGGACCAGAACTCACCCAGAGCAGTTGAAGCATACAAAGCAGGACTACTCACCTGACTGATAGAACAAATTTACAATTGACCAGTCAGAGACATTCCCCCCATCAATGATCTGCAAGCATGGATCAATGCCGCTAGGGAGGAACAAGCCAGAGACCAGCTTATGAGAGCTAATATTGGAACTGGATGTGGAGCATTAACCACCAGGGAGAATCACATGAAGTCCCTACAATTTGGGAAGAGGTGAAACCAAAGAGACCCCAATGCTATGGAAGTGGACTCAGTATGCACTGATGCAGCAAGGACTAAGCATTGACCTCCTCTGACTGAGGAGAAGAAGAAACTGCTAGCAGAAGGAAAATGCTTCATCTGCAAGAAAGCAGGGCATATTAGCCAGAACTGTCCTGACAATGACAGAGTGAAGATGTCACAGAACCAGTGCTTCAGACTGGACCAGCAACCAGGATAGCCTACCCAGACATGTCTCATGTTTCCCTTGTGTTTTATGACTTGTTTGATTTGACTTGCACTTACTATGATTGTTACGAACCAAGGCCAGATCCTGGCCATATATTGTCCTATTTCACTCAAGAGAGACCTCTCTCACTTTGCATTGCCAACACACTTCTGTTTCTTAGGCTATCCCTCCTGCAGTGCAAGATATCGCTGTTGCAAAGGCACTATAACATGACCAGGCACCCATTTCATAATCAGGTAATCATTGCGTGGCAGCCACATGGCCACTCAGCCACCAAGAACCCAAAACAGCAGCATAAACTCCTATAAACTGTTGCATAACTCATATGATGTCATCTAGGCTCCAATGACATCATGGCTGACTGAGCGACTCCACAATGACTTCACTGGCTCACTAAGCGATCCACAGTGACATCATAATGATGTCATCGCTCCACAAAGATCAGTAATATGCTCAGTAAGCCTGAAACCTGACACAAGCAAGTTTATGCCTCTGTAGTCCTATTGGACAGTACCAAGGGGTCTAGAATAGTTCCTGCCCTTTCTAATCGACCCTGTACACAGTATATAAGCCCCAATGTAGCATGGCAGTCATCAGACTGTCCATTTGTGATACTCTCATCTTCCTGGGTACTCCCCTGCGACCACTCAGTCTAAAGTCCTCCCTTGTCTTCAAGGTACTCTTCAACAACTGCCTTGTTTAAAGCCCCTTGCTGCACTGGCCTCTACTCTTTGCCTCTGCCTTCTGCAACACATACCAGCCTCCATCTGGTATCTCCTAGTCGTTTGGCTCATCCTCTTGTTCAATGCCGTTTACGCCGCGTATCATCTGTTCCAACCTTTGCCCACCTGCTCCTGAGTCCTTAGTGATCAGCAGTACATGTCTTGACAGATTCACTGACTGATAGGATGACTGATGCTTAGTGATTGCTTACTGGACTGATGACAGATACTAGGAAAGAATGACTCACGCATGAGTCATTGCTGGTATGTTCTAATTGTGGTCTTTGTTTTCGGATACTAGTGGTTCCCAGCTATGTGCTCCCCAAGCATCATACAAATCGCATCAGCCATTATGGAGATACAGTATAAATACTCTGGTGTATTGAGAGTTGAGCCTTACGCTCAACTTACTCTTTGAATTAACAACAATTCTCTCTCTCTATCAAAGTAACAACTCTAAGCAATCAGAGGCCCCTCTCTTCTCTTTCGTTCACTTTACCTGAGATAATATCAAAGGAGTCAAAGTCTAGTGCTTGAACAATATCAAGCAACTCTATTGCTAAGAGTGACATTTAAGATTGGTGAAATCTTAGGCCCCATACAGCAACTGAGATTTCTTGAAACTTGAACTTGGAACTTGAATTTCGGGATTAGCCGGGAGTGACAGGAGTGACAGGTGTGAGTTGATGTCTTTTCGCAAAAAGTGTCATGCTCCAGAAAAGGCAGGTGCCCCACCAACTTGGCTCCTCAAGGCAATTCCCATCAACTCCGCAATTGTTTTCAAACACAGATGATAATTACACACAATTCTTAAGTTTCATAATGGTGTATTCAAGAGTTAAGTACAACAAAACAAATAATATTTAAACTTAATCTAAGGGCTTGACTTGATGCCAAGAAGGCTGGTGCTGTTACTGTTCAAGGGACCATGTGCAGGACTCAGAATGATAAACTCAGGCTCTTTTATTGTAGACTAGCCTACTCAAAGGTACATGTTTATAGACCAAAGTTGAGTAGCTAATAGAAAAGGAAAGAAAAAAAGAGAGAGAAAAGAAAGAAAAGAAAAGCCTAGAAGCATGACAAATCAAGTCAGAGGTGGGTGAGCATGCGCGAAGGCGATTGCAATCGTGCAATGTGTATTGTGGGCGGGATGATGGTGGCAGGGCTGAGCGTGTGGTGAGTGTGCAGGCACTGGGGGAGCAGCTGCAGCATGCAGAGCATCATCTCCGCCGTGCGCGCTGCGATGGTTCTGATTCCGGAGGTCCACCAGGCCCTCCTGCATACCCTAGACCAGAGGCGAAAACATGAAGAAAAGAAAAAGAAAGAAAAGAAGAAAAGAAAGGGAAATGAAAGAAAGCACCTGAAAGCCAGAACACCGCTTGGTGACATTGAGGGTGGCGTTAGGCGGGATTGTTCGGCCTTCATTTTGTGGTTCACCGGTTTGTCAGGAGAACACGCTTGCAAAGGTGATCGCAATCGTGCAGCATGTGCTGGCGTGATAGAGGCAGCAAGGGAGTGGCATTGGGCAGGGCCATTCAGCTTTTGTGTGGTGCATTGATTTGTGGGGAGGGCACGCGCGTGACGGCACAGCACGCATTGAAGGCAAAATGATGAAGGTGGGGGAGTGGCATTGGGCGGGACTGTTTGGCCCTCGTGTGCATCAGTTTGTTGGGAGAATGCACGCATGAAGGTGATCGCAGTCACATGGCGTGTGTTGGCAGGATGATGGAGGAAACAAGGGAGTGGTGTTGGCGGGGCCGTTCAGCCTTCATGTAGTGCCAATTTGTTGGGAGGGCATCCCTGTCGCAATCGCAAGGACGTGATGTCTGTTGCTGGCAGGATGGTGGAGGTGCGAGGGAGTGGTATGTGGAGGGTGGGCATCATTGCAGTGGAAGAATGTGGTGCAACATTGACCCTCTGGTATGCCACAATTATGCCACAATTTCCATTTCAAGTATGACAACTTCTTATCATTGAATAATTATATTGATTTTCTGAATTGTAAAGATGTTCAAGCACCGCTCTGCTGACAAAGTCTGACAGTCCGGATTTGGGTGTCACATTTTTGCAAAATTCCAAAGACTACAGGTGTGATGACAGTGACATGTCATATGATTAACTAATATCAGTTGTTTTTGTCTGTTAACTGTAATTCACATATTTGTCGTTGTAATGACTGATGCACCCAAAAATGTTTTATGCCCCTCCGAGTCACTGCCGATTTTTTACCCCCTGATTTCGAGTCATCACCTGTCCGTCCCCTGGTCAATGCTATGGCTGATTACCTTGATCAGGAGAGGCTGTATCTGCAGCAGGTAAACAGTGATGCCAACAACTTCTAATGATTTTATATTTTACAGGTTATGCCCTTTATGGCTTCCAGGCCATACTGTCAATACTTAAACCCCATTCTCCTCCTATTCCATATCACACCTCTGCCCTCACTGGTCTTGCCTAGGTCCATGAACTACTCACCAGCCACCCAGAATGCATTTGGAATGAACTTGGGGTCCATAAACATGTGTTTCACAAGCTCCAGCAGACTCTCCGTGACTTTGGTGTTGCGTCATCTCGGCATGTCCGAATTGAAGAACAGGTTGCCATATTTCTCTATGCCACTTCCACTGGGCTGTCAACAACAAATATTGGGGAGCGTTTTCAGTGGTCACCAAGCATGGTCTCAAAGTACATATACCATGGTTTCCTTCTATGTATCTTCTGATGGATATCCAGATATTTTAAAAAGATACTTGGAGTTCTCACAACCCCCCCTTTCTACACCACCTTTGTACAGCTTCCTGATGCCAATTCCCCTCCTCACTCCTTTATCCAAGGGAATCTCAAATTTTTTCCCTTTTTCAAGGATGCCCTGGGTGCTATCGACAGCACCCCCATCAGTTGTTACTCCACTGCCGCAGAGCACGATGCAACAAGAGACCGCAACGGCGTTCTCTCACAGAACTGCCTTGCTGCTTGTTCATTTGACCTCTGCTTCACATATCTTTTGACTGGTTGGGAGGGCTCCACCGCTGACTCAACTCTTTTTCATGATGTGCATCATTCCAATTTCCCCATCCCAAGAGGGAAATACTATCTTGCTGATGCAGGCTTTGCCTCATCAAACACACTGCTTGTTCCTTATTGAGGTGTATGATATCATCTATCTGAGTGGGGTCATGCTGGCACATGGTGTGTTCTCTCTTTCTTTCCCATCTTCTCACTAATGTTTATGCTTGTCCTAGGCCATGCACACCCCAGGAATTATTCAATCTGCACCATGCTCAAGCTCACAACATCATAGAGTGTATGTTTGGGATTCTCAAGTGGTGTTTCAAAATCCTTTGGTACCCTCCTAAGTATAACATGGATATTCAAGCACGCATCCTATCGGCACTTGCAGCCCTTCACAATTTTATTTTCCATTATGATCACAGTGACATTGACATATTTGACAACAGGGTAGACCATCAGGTGGGTCATCATGAAGTGGCTGGTGAACTGGGAAGAGGGGTAGTGATGCACTATGAGAGGGAGCAAGCAAATATCAGGTGAGACAGGATTGCAGGTGAGATGTGGGAGCAGTATCAGAAAACACTTCAGGATCGTGCAGCGGATATTTAGTTCAGACACATGTCCACATGTTTTCAGAAAATATATTGGAGGATTCATCACTGTGCGAAACCTCTCTGGTCACCCTGTGGCTGTCCACCATTGGAAACACTTCATGGCATTCAACAAATTATGATACAGGCATGTGATGGGTGATTACTGTAGAAGTACAACTACAGTCAGGACGTCCTGGCCTTCTCCAATAGATCCTTGATGTAGTTGCATGCAATCTTGCATGACAATGCTGACCCATTAGTCATAAGCACAATATAACTGTCTATGTGCACAATGTCACAAGATCCCAAGATATTGATCACAGGGACAACATCATCCATGGAGAGCCATTCACCCTTCAGTTCAATATCCTTGGTAAGATGTTGAATTGCCAGTGACTGACGGGTGATCTCAGGAAGTGCCGAGATAGTCATGATGTCATTTGAAGGCAGCATATGCATGGCCAGAGGTTTGGCCAGGGCTGGGTTTGAGGGGAGTGCCAGCGGCATTGGGAGTGGGGGGAGCGCCAGTGACATTGGGGGTGGGGACAAAGCAATGAATGCATGCATGGTTGTGTCGAAGTTATCGGCAAACCTCTCCATGGTTGACTGCATGCTGTGGAATCAGACTTGAGTTTTTTGGTCAATGAGGAAGATGTTTTGGAGGTGACATCCTTGACCTGAGATACTTTGCGTTTGAAATGAAGGACACTGGATGAGGAGGAAGAGTGATCTGGTACCAGAGATGACAAGGAGTCCTCACTTTGATGTTTAAACAAATTGGGATTGGGGACAGTGACGCAGATGACTGAGGGGGAGTAAAATGGGCTGTTGACTGTGTGCCCCGATATGAATGTTGGCCTTTTGCACTCGATGGCATCAGAGATTTCATGATGCTGTGATGCGGCCAGCCTTTATCCCTGTACTTGTTGTATTCTTGATGTTTCTACTAATGATCAGATGGCATTGACAAATTAGATGTAATGTATGCACCTTGACTAGATCACTCCACACCAATTCCATTTCAGGTGGAACAACAATTCCATTCTCATCGGTCCATAGGTGCCCGAACCTGGACTCATTCCTGAGAGCAATGATTACCAATTGCTCCTTCTTCATCTAGTAGTAGATGATGTTAGCTGCGCGATATGGCAAAGCCAAAAAATTTCATACCCTTTGCCATTTTGATTTGCACATAGGTCCAGTCTTGATAGGACCCTTATCATGCATGGGCTTAATAAAATTGGCTGCTTGGTTGAAGGTATGGTCCTTGAACATGGCATTGGAGGTCATGTTTCCTTCTTGTTTCTGCTTGACAAGGAATAGTAGAAATGCAGCTTCCTCTTCAGTTGTCCATATAGCCTTGTTACTTTCTGAGATTAGACTCCCTTCAATGGAATCTGGACTTATTGATGAGCGGGTCTGCATCATATGGGGCGGTGAAGGTGGGGGTAGAAAGAAGTGATGCCAATCATTGACACGCCAATTGTTCCTGAGCCTGAGTCATTACATGACATCACATATGCAAATATGTGAATTACAGTTAACAGACAAAAACAACTGATATTAGTTAATTATTTCACATGTCCCTGTCATCACACCTGTCACACCTGTCACTCCCAGCTAATCCTGAAATTCAAGTTCCAAGTTCAAGTTTCAAGAAATCTTGGTTGCTGTATGGGGCCTTAACAACCTTTCCAACTAAGTTCTTCTATGTAACACCCTCGTCCCCTTAGATATGGTTTCATCCCTTGATTGTGATTGTCCTTTATTGTTTCATCTCTAGTGTTTCATCTATTGTCTGATTGCTTTTTGCTGCTGGCCTAACTTTTATCTATTGTTCTGCATGTGGTACTGTACACCTTGCTACATACAGTATTTAAGCACCTGTAAAAGCTGGGGAATGCCCCAAGCTTAGCTTGTCTCATTTCCTGTGACATCCCTGCCCTGTACCCTCTCTCAATCACAACTTGCTTGTGCTGGCTTACACCCTGCTCAACTTGAGTTCACTACAAGGAACCCTTGTGTTCCTCTTCCTTTTCATGCTCTCCATCCTCATCCTCCTCTTCTGTGAAGTAACCAGAAGATCAACTCTGTCTGTGGACTGGGTCATAGTTTGACTTAGCCTTGAGACACTAAACCCTTGAACTGGTCTCTTAGAACCAGCCCCCATTGAACCATTGAACCAAGTCCAGGGAATGGCCCCACTGAACCCTGAGCTAACACTCCAACAGCCGTGATGCTGTAACACTAAGAGCCTTCTAAGATGACCCTAAAGTCCCCATGTTGAGGACTAAAGAGGATACTATAGGCATTAGAACATATTATTAGACTAATTCTAATAACCTTAGAATGAACTATAAGGTGACACTAGGGACCTTAATACTAATATTAGGGTTGACTCTAAACACCCTAATAGAACCTTATAAGGGATCTTATAAGGAGCACCTCACTGTCAAATACTCTAAGTCTCTGAAAGACTGGCCCTAAACTAATTTACAGCAAATGTATCATGTGCTTCACACATGCACTAAGCACTGAACACATGGACTCTAAAGGCCCTTACTCATCATCAAGGGCCTCCTTACCTCAGCAGCTTACTGAGCATGACTGAACATGCTTACTGAGCATTCCCTGATGTTTTACTCATCCTCCAATTGTGCTTGATAACAGGTTATGACTTGTTCTCTTTATAGTAGTTGTTGCGAATCAAGGCCAAGACCGTCAAGACACATACTGCTGATCACTATGGACTCAGGAGCAGGTGGGAAAGGGTTGGAACAGACAGTAGGTGTTGAGTAACACATTGAGCAGGAGGACAAGCCAAATGACAAGAAGGTACCAGATGGGGACTGGTACATGTTGCAAGAGACAGAGACGAGGCGAGAGGCCAGTGCTAAAGACTTGAAACAAGGTGGTCATGGAGGAGTACCTTGAAGAGTGAGGGACTTTAAACAAAGTGGTCACAAAGGAGTACTTTGGGAAGAGACTATCACAAATGGACAGTCTGATGACTGCCATGCTACATTGGGGCTTATATACTTTGTACAGGGTGGAGTACAAACTATGGCTGACTGAAGGTATTACTGATCATTGTGGAGCAATGACATCATAATTATGTCACTGTGGAGTGCTTAGTGAGCTAATGAGGTCATTGTGGAGCCACTCAGGTGGCCATGACATCACTGGAGCTAGATGACATCATATGAGTTATGCAAAGGGTCTTGAAGAGTCTATCCATTGTTTCAGGTTCTTGGTGGCTGAGTGGCCATGTGGCTAGCACATGGTGATTGCCAGATTTGGAAGGGATTGTCTAGTTGTGCCACAAATCCCTGATGATGATGATACCTTTGTATCCTAGGGAGGATAGCCCTTGAAGTAAAGTGAGATATGTTGAACCGGAACCTGAATGGATCAAAGAAGGCAAAGACCTTCATACAAGGTTCAAGATCCACTCATAGATGTTACGTGTTAGACAGAACTTTAGCATTTGCGCTTATGGCAATAGGGTTATGCATACTACACTATCTATCACAAGATGCAGCCTTATGCTGCATCTAGAATGTTTCCACACATCATGCGTCACTCAGTGCACAATATAGTGGACACCTGTAGTCACCTCTTTTGGACTTAGGAACAGCCCTGGGTCATAGAGGTATAAATACCATACATGTAGACAAGTATACACATTGCTCTACACCCCAATATCACTTGAGGCATTAGCACAACCTCTAAAGTGGGTTGTTTGGCCTGTTAGCTGCGCTCTATGCTGCACAACAAGATAAACATTTGTGAAGCAGTAGGTAGAGGTAGTGTAGTAATATTTGGAACAATGTCTTGGTCTTTGTAGTCCAGTCCTGGGCTAATTGTAACAAAGACCTGGCCATACACCACTCTTTTCACTCAAATAATGATTTCTGTTGCGAACCAAGGCCAAGTCCTGGCCACATATTGTCCAAATTCACTCAAGAGAGATCCCTCTCACTTTGCATCACCAATCCACTTCTATTTCATGGGCTACTCTTCCTGTGGTACAAGATATCACTGTCACAAAGGTACTATGACATGACTAGACACCCATTTCCTAATTGGGTAATCACCATGTGGCAGCCACATGGCCACTCAGCCACCAAGAACCCAAAACTGTGGCATGGACTCCTACAACTTGTTGCATAACTCATATGACATCATTCAGCTCCAATGACATCATGGCTGACTGAGCGACTCCACACTGACATCATCTGCTCACCAAGCACTCCACAGTGACATCATTATAGTGTCATTGCTCCACAATGATCAGTAATACACTCAGTCAGCCTTCCATCTCACACAAGCAAGTTTATGCCTCTACATCCCTATTGGATGGTACCAAAGAGTCTAGAATATTTCTTGTCCTTTTAATCGACCATGTACACAGTACATAAGCCCCAATGTAGCATGGCAGTTGTCAGACCGTCCATTTGTGATACTCTCCTTCCAAAGTACTCCTCAGCAATTGCTTTGTTTTAATGTCCCCTTCTTGTCTTCAAGGTACTCTTTGTCATGAACCATTTTCCTGGAGAGGGCCCTTGAAGGACCCTTCCTTATTAGAGGAAACCCAGCCTCCATGGTGCCACCCTGTTCACATGGACAAAAGGGGTGAGTAGAGGTGTCCACAATATCACGCAAGTGCTTCTCGGCACAATCAACATACAGCAAACCCTACTTAGTGGCAACCCTTTTAGCAATATAGGACAGTATTATAGCCTCTCTAAATACCCTTTAGGATGACCCAAAGTGCTCTACAAGAGGCACTAACAAATACTAAAGGCCCTACAACATGTTATTAGACTAACTCTAATAACCTTAGAACAAACTATAAGGCAATACTAAAGACCTTAATAGAGGTATTAGGGTCGACTCTAAGGACCCAAAGTAGAACTATATAAAGGGCCTTATGGACAACTCTATTCCCTGAACCAAACTACAAATCCTCAGATGACCGGCCTTAAACTAACTAACAGTAAATGAATCAGGTGCTTTGCATGTGTACTAAGCAGTGAACATGTGGACACTAAAGGCTCTTACTCATCCATCAATTGTGCTTGATAACAAGGTTATGACTTGTTCCCTATTTAGCAGTTCTCTTGTAGTATATAAGTGCTCAATAAAGTAGCGAACAGTGTTCAGACTGTCCATTTGATTTGTGGCACTCCACTACCAAGGGTACTCCGTTGTGACTGCCCTATCTAGTACAATCTGGCCCTCTCTTTCCGTGATCACCTCTCACAGCCAGCATCAGTCCCTCTCTGGTACTTGCTACTTGTTTGGACCATGCTCTTTGCCAACTTTGTCCTTGAACTCAGTCAACTTGGCTCTGAGCTTTTATCTCACTCTTGAACTGGATTGTTCAACAGTGAGTCCTGACACTCTTCAACGACCACCTTGTTTAAAGCCCCTTGCTACACTGGCCTCCAGCCTTCACCTTTGTCTCTTGCAACATGTACCAGTCCCCATCTGGTACCTCCTTGTTGTTTGGCTTGTCCTCCTGTTCTATGCCTGCATACTGTCTGTTCTGACCCTTGCCCACCTGCTCGTGAGTCCTTAGTGATCAGCAGTATGTGTCTTGACAATTTCAGCTTCATACCATCCATCTGTTTCTACTTTTAAGGACCATTCCCTTCTACACGCATAGAACACAGGCAATCATTGTCCTCCAACTCTCTGTGGCTCACTCAGACACCCTCCTCCCTATTTTGGTAACCCACCATGTGCTAGCCACATGGCCACTTAGCCACTAAGTCCCAAAACAATGGAAGGACTCTGAGGCCTCCTAGAATGACCTATATGATGTCATAGAGCTCCAATGACATCATGGCTGACTGAGCAGCTCCACTATGACCTCATACACTCACCAAGCACTCCACAGTGATGTCATTATGACGTCATTTCTCCACAAAGCCCCCAATTGTCCTGAGTCATCCACAGGACTGACACAACAGGTTTATG
>JAGFNK010000631.1:0-28895 GCA_025769875.1 Russula earlei | reverse complement strand
ATATCTCCATCTCAAGGTCCATCCCTTTCTTGGTTAGT
This sequence comes from Russula earlei, assembly GCA_025769875.1. NCBI lineage: Eukaryota > Fungi > Basidiomycota > Agaricomycetes > Russulales > Russulaceae > Russula > Russula earlei. Next base: position 28,857 of record JAGFNK010000631.1, on the reverse strand, counting down.
TCCTCTCGTGCCTGCCCCGCAATCCCTGCCTGCAGACAGAGATAAGATTTTGATTGTTTAGTGTCTCAGCTCAGATGGAGACAGTGACTGGGGTCCCCACCAGGGATACTCGGGCGGCAATGCCATTGTCGCCGCGCAACTCCTATGATTTCGCCGTGGTCTAGACCAGTCCTTGCACGCTCCAGCCTTCGTCGCCCGCGTAACATCCACTCTCTACTACAAATTTTCCCTTCTCAAATGCCACATCTCGTACCACCATCAGCCGTAACGTACGGCCCTGCTGAGCCTGGACGGGTCGAGCCTACCATGTTCTTGTCAACCTGGATTGATGAGTTTGCACTACTCGGGGTACTTTTTAATCTTTAACCTCCAGTGGCACGACCTTCATCGTGGGGTGTAAGATGGCTGCGGCTGCGTCGGCGTCACCATGGACATTTCGCCGTCATTAGATTTCACATCGCAGTGGTGACGCAGTCCAACAAGCGAAATAACCATATTTGCAATGCATCTGACCCCAGCGTGTCGCGGCGCGACATATATGTTCAGCCTCGTCCGTTATCGCCCCATATTTACGCAGAATTGATGTGTCCCTGATACAGTTTTCCCCACTCAGCCAGAAGCGTCGTTTTAGTTCCGTGGGTATGGATGAATGGCATCTTCGATACCCTGTTGAAACGCTGGCAATGGCCTAGAACGTCTCCCACTATCATCCCACCTTGAGAACAGGGCAGCTTCCCAAGCATCATCCCTCGCCATCCAAACACCCCTTCACCCTACTCGGTGCGTCGCCTTGCGGCCGTACCTCGCTTGAGGAGGCAATACTGTTGCATATTTCAAATGTTATAATTCGAAGTCTTGTCGTACTTGGTCATCGAAATACAAATGTGGATGTGCGCAATCCACTTATCTACCTTTATGAGGGCGTATGCCACACCACACAATCTTCTCCTTCTCCAAAAGCACTGAAAACATTGACTGGAGTACGTACGGTAGTACACCTGCATAGGGCAAGAACGTCGGTAGACTGCATCCCACTGACATTGTGGAAATCTGTGCAGAGCGCAGAAACGCTTGCCGCCCTGTGGCGCTCAAGGAAAAGGCAGCGATCAGCCAACGTGCAACGTGGCGATACGTAAGCAGGATCACGCGGGGGTCGCTCTCTCCGACGGTTTGCCAATCCTGCTCGATCACACGTCCATCAGTCACCTCGACGTGTCACGCGGCCCTCCCTCAAGGCACGGGGTTTAAACAGCGCGCCCGCCCCTCGTCACGGAAGCATGATTATCAGCCTTTCCATGGGGTACCGTGACGCAGAATATGACGATGCTCGACCCTGGTAGGGCATACCAAATCTGTTTCGGGATGGGGAGGATTTCGATGTGGGTACACAATCTAAGGGCGCTCCGAACTTCAAGGTATCAAGGATAGTTGATTCACGTGTCCCTCGAGTCCCACCTCTCCGTTACGTCCGTCCAAGGTGTCTTCAACTCGAATGACGTCCAGATAGACTGTGTCGATAAAACTCAGTTTTACCAATTTCTCCACCTGGACATTGGATTCTCCCGTCCAAGTTGGGTCCTTGGTGTAGTTACGGCCAAGGTCTTGACGGGCGCCAAGCGTGCATTCAGTAGCAAAAGGTCACGCAACGTCGGAGTTCACTTGAGGGCGCAAGTCTGGGTGAGCGGACCGAAAAACACACTTCTATTGCAGAATGCGCAAGAGCAGCACAGGATTACACGCAGCATACAACTCTAATGGTGCGCCTCCTTTGCGATCTGTGCCGCGTATGGGTTGCGCGGGTCATTGCGGAATGCCTCGGCTTTGAGTGAGTGCAGAAAAAGAGGGAAGAAAAGCAAATGTGAGTTTTGGTAGAGATCTGGGATGAGAAAGACGACGCACAGCGAACGCCAATATCTTGCAACTTGGAAACGAGGTAATATGTGATGCAGCTAGCCGCAACGAAGGGCCACAACGGCCGGGCAACCTAAGACGACGTACCACAGAACGGGCATCAAAGTCGTGAAGTTGGACAAGTGATCACGAGTGAGACCATCAACCATCGGGACAAAAAATTGAACTAACGGGTGTAGGAAACTTGCGGAGACCGAAGAATGCCATGGGTGGGAGGGGAGGGATGCAGTTCTTTTTGATTTCGCGGCGGCATCGCATCGGCAGTGGTGTTGCCTTGAAGGGTGTGGGAAATCTGCGGCCAAAGCCGAGAGCGCGTGACCGGCCCGATGCGTGCCGTCCCCCTTGAGCACCTCAGCATGTCGCTCGCACCCCCGACGCCTTCAAATCCGACAGCACCGTCGCAGACTACCTTTGCGCCAGGCGTACGTGCCATATCACGCATCTTCACAGCACTCTGATATGGCTTGTAGTGGAGACAGTTCCCCTTCTTCGACGTCGTGCCCGTCAGAGACGCACATGACCTTGCTGAAAGCCCGCATGTCTTGCGTGGCACGACCTCAATTTCAACTGTCGCATCCTCTACATATGGCGTAATTGTTGCGGACATGCACGGGAGTGTGCATTTGCTTAACGAAGAATTCGAGTCCGTCTCAAGTTGGATCGCGCATGTTCGTGGACGTGTAACACATATGGTGGAGAGGCGCAGGTTCCTTGTGACTCTCGGCGTCCGTGCCTTGCTTCCTTTCACCCGTATTCATTAGATAATATTGACGTTGAAGTTTACAGGAAGAAGACGGCGTCCGGAATCCTCTTCTCAAAATTTGGCACTTGGAGAAGATAGACAAAAACGGCGCGCCGACCTTATTACGCTCCACCAAAGTGCAGACGGGCAATCGCCCCCACCCCGTGCGTCTTGAGAGAAATCTTTTTTACTTTACCATGTACCAATTACAGTTGCCATCGATAGGTCACTTCTATTGCCCTCTCTGCTGGCCTTGAGTTTCTCGCCATCGGTCTCGGTGACGGCACGGTGGTCCTTTATCGACATCTCGATCAATCCGTCCTCTCGGGTTCCACATCCCTCACCGCCATCCCCAAGTCCCGCACCGTGCATGAGTCTTCCACAGAGCCCGTCACGGCCCTCGGCTTTCGTGAGCCTACGGATGAGACCCCGGCGCTCTATCTCTTCATCGCGACCACGAATCGCGTGTTGGTGTATCAGGCATCTGGCCGCGGGAGTGGGGGTTCGGCGAGTGAGGTGCATGAGGCCGGGGCTGCGTTGGGGTGTGCGGTCATGGACTGGAAGGCCCGCGATATGGTTGTCGCGCGCGACGAGGCGATCTATATCTGTGGCGCGGAGCACCGGGGCTCCTCGTATGCATACGAAGGTACGCGTTGACTGTCGCCGTCCTTCTCCAGCCAACGCTGTATTCAGGTCCCAAGACCTCCGTGCACACTCACTTGAACTATCTTGTCATCGTCTCGCCACCCCTCACTGCCAATGCGACCTCTGCATCTGCAACCATTCGAAGCTTTGCAGCCCGAAACATGGGTGTGAGCGACACCGAGGTCACCAAAGTCACAGTTTTTGATCTCGAGAACAAATTTGTGGCACACAGTGAGGCATTCACAGAAGGGGTAAGGGAGGTTTTTTCGCAATGGGGTAACATATATGTGCTATCCAACGACGGAAAACTCTCGTGTCTTCAAGAGAAACCCACCGCCACGAAATTGGGTATGCTTTACCGCAGGGGATACTATGTATTGGCACTGGACATCGCAAAGACGCAGCAGATGAGCAAGGAAAGCCTAGCCGACATCCACCGACAGTATGGCGATTACTTGTATGCCAAGCCAGACTACGACGCAGCCATGCAGCAGTATCTTCAAACAATTGGCTATGTTCAACCGAGCTACGTCATTCGCAAAGTATCATCCTGCAACCACATTTCCCAGCATGAGCGAGTCCTGACGGCGGCTTAGTTTTTAGATGCGCAGCGTATTCACAACCTCGTCACGTATCTGCAAGAACTCCACTCGCTCGGAGTAGCCAACTCAGATCATACAACGCTCCTGCTCAACACCTACACGAAACTTAAGGACGCTGCGCGGCTTGACAGCTTTATCAAAACCGAGTCAAAACGTGGCGGTAGTGGCGCTACAGCTGATAACGGTACCGACGAACTGCCGTTCGATCTTGATACCGCAATTCGCGTGTGCCGTCAAGCTGGATACTTCGAGCATGCGGCGTATCTTGCAAAGAGGTGGTCGCGTCACGAGGACTATCTTCGCATCCAAATCGAGGACACGGGACACTTTAATGACGCATTGGCGTATCTGCGGCGCCTGGGGCCAGAAGCAGTAAGCAGGACACATATTCCAATAACTGTCGCTAATTGTCTCAGACGGAAAATAACCTGGCACGATACGGCCGCGCTTTGGTGGCAGCACTACCTAATGAAACCACTCAACTACTCATCGAGATTTGCGCTGGCACTGACTCAGTCCTCTCCGAACCCGATGCATTGCGATCATCAACCTCTAAGCCTACCGGCGGTGTGTCTTACCTCTCTTACTTGGCCCTCCGTGGCCCTGCCGCTGCACCTGCACCCCCGTCGCCCGTCTCCGCCACCGATCCGCCCCTTTCTTCTGCTGCTTCATCTAGAACGGCTCGCCCGAGCGAACGCGCCCCGCGGCGTGAAGCCACGCTCGACGACTCTCGGGCGCCCTCACCGCCCTCAACGCTTCTTGTGGCGTCCCCCTTCGTAAAGCGACCGTCCCCACGGCTTTACTTTGCAAACTTCGTCGGGCATCGGGAGCACCTCCTGGTCTTCCTCGAGGCCGTCGCGTTGCGGCGGTGGGGCCAGAGCATCGACGGGTCGGATGGTGCCGCTGCAGGCGGCTCGGGCGACGCCACTGTCCAGGACACCTCCGAGGCGGCAGACCAGCAAGCCGTCTGGAACACGCTGCTCGAGCTGTACCTGACGCTCGCCTCCGCAGCAGGCGATGGCGCGCGCGGAGACGCGCTGCGCGACAAGGCGCTACAGCTCTTACGTGCCGCCGACCGTCTGCCGTACGACCCGACGCACGCGCTGATCCTCTGCGCCACGCGGTTCTTCACCGCGGGGCTTGTGTTCCTCTGGGAGCGCCTCGGGATGCACGAGGACGTGCTGCGCTTCTGGATGGAGCAGGACCGGCGCGGCGAGGCGGCCGCCGGGGCGGAAGTCATGCGCTGTCTCGCGCAGTATGGCGACGCGGCGCCGCAGCTGTACAAGCTCGCGCTGCGCTTCTTCACGTCTGCGCCGGAGCTGGTATCCAGGCACACGCAAGACCTCGCTGAGGTGCTGCGCGTTATCGAAGAGCGCGCGATCATGCCCCCGCTCGCCGTCGTGCAGGTGCTTTGCAGGAACGAGGTGGCGAGCGTGGGCCTCGTGAAGGACTGGCTGCTCGCGTGCATACGGACGGCGCGCGAGGAGGTGCATACTGTGCGTTTGATCTTTCTTGGGTTGCTCAAGTACGATCATGATCTCCCTCATGTTTTTTTATTATTATTATATATTCGTGGGCTTGTGCAGGATGAGCAGCTGACGGCGTCGTATCGGCTCGAGACGGCCACGAAACTCAAGCAAGTCGAGGAACTCTCTGATCCGGACAACCCGCGTCTATTCCACGCCACGCAATGCTCACAGTGCGGCGGGCACCTGGACCTCCCCAGCATCCACTTCATGTGTAATCACAGCTTCCACCAGCGGTCAGCCTCCTCGCCAAAACTCCCCTCTTGTGGCTGACTGTTTCGCTCGTAGATGCTTGGGTGATCATGACACCGAGTGCCCGCTTTGTGTGCGCGCACATGGCGTCATACAGGAAATTCGTCGAAACAACGAACGACTGGCCGACCAACACGACCTTTTTTTGGCAGATGTCAAAGAGAATGGATTCCGTGCTGTCGCCGCGGCGTTCGGTCGAGGCGTGCTGAACAGGCCGAGAATAGTTGACGTAACGACATGATATTTCCTGTTCGACCCTCTAGCGTTTCTTCACATTTGACGGACAGTATTAGGAATCCTGGGTTGCAGCCCACGTGGTCCATGAGGCCGCATGATGAGAGGAACGTGTGGAACGTGATACATGATCCTAATACAATACCACCACACGCCTAGTATAGCACTTTGCTTAGTCTCTGGATGCTGTTGAGCAAGATGTCACCCTTGCGGATCACCGTCTCTGTTTGTGCATTCTTCACTGCAGGCCGATTTGTCTCCACGATGCCGTGCACACGATCGATGGTAGCATGTAGCCGTCCAGATGCAATAAACCGCGACAGTTCGCTATAAGCATGATACATCAGATGCTGAGCAAAAAATAGACGCCGGGCCGGATGACGTACTTGTCAACAAAGTCAACAGTGACACCAAAGGCATGCGCGAGGGACTCAAGCGTCAGGGAGGAATAGGACTGCAATAATTGTGCATAGGCAAGGATGCGCATCTCGCGGACGTAAAAGCGGGCGTGTGGTGCAAGGAGGCGTGAGGGCAGAAGGTGTGTCTGTTCAAGGGTCGCTGAATACATTGGGGGTGTCAGGGCCGTGAACAATCGAACTACAGTACGGCTTACCGAGCGCGACGAAGAACTTGTCGTAATGGCAATCATAAATGTTCTTTGTGGTGTCGGCAAGTGTGGGCAACTCTGGTAGCGCGCTAATGACTTCCGGGGCGCTGATGATCTGGGGTTCCTCGATCAGCTTTATCCTCTCAACTGGGATTAGTGAGGAGGACACCCGGACCTTCTTCTTGAGATCGACGCGGTTCAAGGTGAGTGTGCCAGCAATGACCGTGAGGGACACAAAGTCGTTATAAGACAGCAGCTCCGTCGCGGTGAACGTCGAGAGCGCGTCGATGAGCAACGCACTTGCGGGTTTGAATTGGCGGATGGAGAGAAGGTGAAGGCCGCGATAGACTTTGAGGCGATTGCGACGGTCCCAGTCGCCGCCCTTCTCAACAAATTCGTCCGCTTTTGTGAGGTTGGCAGAGATAAGCTGAGTGTCGCTGAAGAAGAAGCCGATGCGGACGAGGGAGAGGACGATGTCTATCCGTGAACCCACGCCGGCGGTCTTTTCTAGAGCGAGCTGCTGGGCCTCGACCGCCCTTTCCTGAATACATGGGGTGAGACCGGTGGCCTGGGGAAGCAGCGAATGTGGCACCTTCTCTCCGATTTTTGTGAGGTAGCTGGCCTTGGCCCGCAGCGCGTCGGCGATGTCACTCTCCCCCTCCGTCTCCTCTGCCTCCTTGAGAACTTTGTCCAGCCTCTCCAGCTCTGCGGTATTTTGACCCTCTAATTTGTCGAGCAAGGCCTGATCTAAAGGGAGAACGTTCGCCGCGACGACGAGGCGATAGTAAGGCGCCATTTGGTCGGCCTCGATACCTCGGAGTAGTGCAGAACGGGCAGTGTCATGTAGATGTGAGAGAGATGACTGCTGGAGCACGAAGCACTCTTGTGGTAGTGCAAGGTTGGGAATTGGGAGGACATTCTCTTCCGCCATGGCTTCAAGAGTCGATTGTTGTTGCGAACGCGTAAGACAAACCAACCCTAACCCGGCGTTTCTGTGCGTGATTGCGACGCACGCGTCAGCGTGAGCGATGGCGCGTATCGTTCTCTTGACCTCAATGTCCTCCGCAACAGATTTACTGGTAGAGGCAGAATCTCTCGGGACAGGAAACCCGAAAAGGCGTGAGGCCATCTACAAACAGATCCTACAGGCTGCAAAATCAACCGTGGAACCCGACGAGCTTCGGGATCAAGAGGCGGCTTTGATCAAACTCGGAGAATTGTACAGAGACCAGAAGTATGTGCGCGTCGGATGCCCATTGCCTGTGGCGTTCGATTTTTTTCATTTTTCCACTTGTTTAGAAATGCGCAAGGGCTGGCAGAGGTCGTCACCCTATCGCGCTCTTTCCTATCGTCCACTGCAAAGGCTAAAACCGCTAAACTGAGTGCTGCGTCTTTCACTTGACTCACGAGTCTGCAATGCTGACACTCTCCATCAAGTCCGCAATCTACTTTCTCTCTTCAACGGCATTCCAAATAGTCAGCAAACTCAAATCGCGGTCCTCAGTGACAACATCAAGTGGGCCCAACGCGAGAAGCGCATATTTTTGAAACAAAGTCTGGAGACACGGCTGATCAGCTTGTGAGTCTAGACTTTGTCGCCTCTTGCTTGTCGCTTAGCTCGGCGATCGCTTCTGAAGACAATTGGAGACTCAGCAACATAAACCTGCTCTTGCGCTGATTGAGACTCTCTTGACGGAGTTACGGAGACTAGACGACAAGATGATCCTCACAGAGGTCCACCTCCTAGAATCACGCGTATACCGCGGGATCGGCAACCTCGCCAAGGCCAAAGTGCGTGCCTCTCACACAACGCCGTCTGACATACATACCTTATAGTCAATCTAACAGTCCTCGTTGACGTCTGCGCGCACTGCTGCAAACTCGATTTACTGCCCTCCACAACTCCAAGCTGCGCTGGACTTGCAATCTGGGATCCTACACGCCGAGGACAAGGACTATACCACAGCTTACTCTTACTTTTATGAGACGTTCGAAAATCTGAGTTCCCAGGACGACCCATCGGCGCTCGGCGCGCTCAAATACATGCTCCTTTGCAAAGTCATGCTCAACCTGGTAATTTCCCTCCCCCTTTTCCCCTACTCTACTGATGATACTGGCTGGCGTCTGTTCAGCCTGAGGATGTCAACTCGCTCTTGTCGATCAAACTTGCTCTCAAATATGCGCAACTCCGTGACGTGGAAAGCATGCGCGCCGTCGCCCGTGCCCATCAGACGCGTGACCTAGCCGCGTTTGAGCAGACGCTGCGCGACTACCGCGAGGAGTTGTCATCCGACCCGACGATACGATCGCACCTGGCTGCGCTATACGATACGTTACTCGAGCAGAATCTCCTGCGCATCGTTGAGCCGTACTCAGTCGTGGAGGTCGAATACGTTGCACAGCAAGTCAGACAGGGACGACAAGACGTCGAAGCAAAGTAAACTCCTGTCTTCCACACACGCCTCTTTCGTCCGTATTGATTGTTGTTTCTCGCCATAGACTCTCCCAGATGATCTTGGACAAGGTATTTCACGGTGTATTAGACCAAGGACGTGGATGCTTGCTTGTATTCGATGATGCTGACACCGATGTGCGTTGTCGGAATGACCGAGTTCCGTTTATTTGTTCATTGATGTTATCAGGACACATATGGCACTGCTATCGAGACGCTGGAGGAAGTAAGCAAGGTGGTGGACTCATTGTATGCTCAGGTTGGTACATCCCAAATCAAGTCGTCTGATGACGTTGTTGACAACTCTCGTGGGATAGTCGGTAAAGATAGCATAGCATGTCTGCACAGTATACGATTCTTTCTCCATATCAACGTCCCGCGTGTCGCGTGTCAGTTCCCGGTTGGCCGATGGTTGCAACTTCGTTCTTGACTGCTCAACGTAGTATCTGTGAGCAGAACTGGACGGAATACCCCCCTCATCTCCAGATGTGAACATGCTCTTTCGAGATGGGGGATCGTGTTTGGTTGTGTGAGCTACTTGATTAACTACGTCCAAGATGGGTCTGGGAATACCCGCCCCGCTTTTGCCGCGAAGATATTGCACGGACAGCTGTTGTGCAAACCTACGACTGGTGAAAAGCCGAAAGACGGGACTTGAAAGTTGGAGTCGGAGATGGGAGACAGGAAGCGGGAGAAGAGAAGAGGGCAGGGGCAGGATCATCGAGCACTCAATCATAGCACAGCTACCGTGCTGGGGATGTTCCGGCGGCGGCAAAGCAACATCGCCGTTCGCAATAAATTAAGAGACATGCATTTAGAGATGAGCATCCACAAAAAAAATTTTTTTGGGGTCCCTAGCGTCAATGAGGATCCATATTAGCCCTCAACAGGTCAAGGAGGCAAGAGGGTGTCTGTTTACGGTACGTGGAGTGTCTCCCATTTACCACGGAACATGGTGACCTTGTCCGAGAATGTCATTAGCCTCACCTCGCTCTGCCCTGCCTTTGTCTGTCCATCGCTCCAGCGACGGTTCCGGGTGATGGGGCGGGGGAAGATCACTCGGCCTCTCAACCCGGCCTCGGACCTACGTTCATGCTCGCCTTTTCTGGTGACGTTCGATGACGGGCCCGCGACCGTTGCGCAACGTACCTCGCGTCAGCGTGTTCTGTCCCCCCTGGACACTGGTACAGCACAGCGATGGTTGCGGCGGAGGCAAGTATGAACTTCAACCTGAGCTTGGCATCGTGACAGTGGGGAAGAACGAAAGAAGGTCAGGGGGGGGGGGATGAAAAGGGGTGAGTTGGGAGAGGGACCGCGAGGAAGAAGAGAACAGTGATAGACACCTGACCCGACTGGTGGTGAGGAGTCTGTCGGTTGTCTAAAAGCATGCCGTGGCCCGTGGCGTGGCGGTGTTTTTGATAGAGCAGTCGGGGTCGGGGTTACGATGTCTCTCATCAGAGACGGCGGAGGACTGCAAAAAAAAATTATTAATCTCTTCTCCCCCTCTCCGTCCGCCTAGCAAAAGGGGGGCCGAGGTGGAGAAAATCCATTCATCCGTTGGCCTGTGACCTCAGAGGAATCCGAATCCACTAGGTGAGGAGAACAAGCTCGCATGATCATCCCGTCAGTCGTCTGGTTTACTTAAACGCCGTCTCGCTACAGACGGACACTGGTCAAACACACGTCGCTAGACAAGTACTACCGCGGTCGCCCGTGTGGAGCCCTCAGCCGCTGCCGGGATCACTAGAAGGACTGGTGACAGTTGAAGACAGTTCCAGGAGAGAGAGCTGGTCCTCCAGGCACGCAGCACGATGGCGCCGGCGGCACGAATGAGCATCACCGATTCATACTATCGATGCTGGCTGTCGTCAGGCTTACCTCCAGTTCATCCATCCATCCATCACGCATTACCCATATGTCCATACGTCAACCATCCACCGCGCGAGCCCTAGGATGTCGCCAACAAACCGCTGGCTGGTGACCAATGGCAGCGCTATCCCGTACGTGTTGGCTATTCGTCCCGTTCGTTGTGCGATGCGATTTTGGCCCTGATCCCTACGGTAATGTGGCGTCCTTCATAGCTTTGTTATTATCCTTGTCGATCCTCATCAGCACCCCCACCGGCAAGACGCACGTGGTTTACGCCTCGAGGCGCCAATCACCGGTAGCGACCGTTTTCTAGCTTGTGGATGTATCGCAGGAGGATAGGAGATACGGGTCGGGTCGTCGTTCTTCCTTTTGGATACCCCGGTGCTGTGTGCCAATACCCGGAGCGGTTCGACGCGTATCCCTCTTTCCGATCTGCGATCGCAGTCTCACATGGCGTGGGCTTGTGCACTGGGGCGGTTATTCACGCAGTGCGTAGCCTCGTTGTTCTGATTTGGAAGGCACTCAGCCACGGTGTTCAGAAATGCGATAACAAGATAAGAACGGTTCTCCCGGGCGGTCCAGGGATTGGGCGCGAGGTTATCCATGACCTTGCCTGGCATCCACCAGAAAATCAAGGTGAACCGAATCGCCGGCCGTCCTAATACAGGTGGTAGTCCGATACCGGTGTTTGAGTAATGATCCAGGCCTTGCCTCGTTTCCTACCAGCTCGGACAGTCCCTCGTGGATACTGAATCAGGGAGAGAAAGGGGGACGTATGTCAAGTGAATTGACTCACTCGGAAGCTGGACCTGCCTCTCGATCTCTCCCTGTTCAGTGCCTCGTATCTTGGGAATGGCCCGTCTCTGGTGTAACGGCAATGAGGCAGCATCCTTGTCCTCCAGACTCGTTACATTCGTGACCCGTCTTGATAGAGTGGCAGGTCCGTTCATCAAAGTGTCGCAGCTCGCAGCCGCAGTCGTGATCGTAAGGTCGCCGCCTCGCCAGGGCCATGCCCGGCCGTGACGCGGCAGATCATCCTTAAGCGCCCTCTGTGGACTCGCGCACTTTACGCTGTCGAACCCACTTGGACCTCTTTGTTCTTGAAACGTGGATAAGTTTTCGAGCTTGCGGGGTGTGAGTTGACCGGAAGCGAAGAAAGCCGAAGAGCCTGCGCACGAGAGAGGCATCAACCTGATGGGTCTGATGAGCCGAAAGCGCGCATACTGGATTGCACCCTTAAACTTCTGCCACTCGACCTCCCAAACTGGGACCGTCAATCGTGCGGGCGGGTGCTGCGTTGCCACCTGTTATCCGCGCAGGCAGGTGGCATATGCGTGTTTTGCTCCCTGCGCAGAGCGTCGGAACCTTTCTTTCCTTCTGCCCCCCGCCCCCCCCCCCCCCCTGCCAGTGCACCCTTTGCCCACGGATTTCCTCACATCCAAAGGCCTAGCAGCTTATCGCGCGCTCTCACCCGACCCTTTCTTTTCTTCGCTTCCATGTCCTCCCAATCAGGCCCTACCCCTCCAAAGACTTCCGACAACATGCGTCTCCCCGCATACCGTGCTTCGTACCTGGGTCGATATCATCCATATCCCCGCACCCGCATCCCCGCGCGTGAGGTTGTCATGGTGCGTGCGTTCCTCTCAGGCTTTCTGCACCATGGAGCCCTGACGCTCGGATCCCCCTTTCAAACAGTCTGCTGCGGAAAGTGCGCACTCGGAGGAGGGGAACACGGTGGGCGAGAGCGATAACACTGCCAGCACCAGTGTAAGTGACCTAGCTCGGCCGGCGCTGATTCACGCGTATTTATGCCTCTACGCAAATCTTAGGGAAGCACATGAGTTGGCGGACCAGACGGCCAACGACGCAATGCGGAGTGGCAGGGTTCCAAATCAGGGAGGTTCGTCGCTCAACTGGAACTGGTGGGAATGTGAAGTCGGAAGTATGGGCATAGCGTCACGTTTATAGCTGTCTACACGTTTATTGGTCTTCTTCTGAAAGACGCGATGTATGGACCCATATCAAATCAAATGTACCAGCGGCGGAAAACAAAACAACAAAACTAAACAAGAGAATGGGCAGAGCCGGGTTTATAGCTGAATGAAACGACGTTTGGTCCATTTCTGCCAGCTGCAGGTGTGGTTTGAGTATGACATGTGACCCCGGGCGTTCCGCTCGTGTTCGAATCATATGTGGTCCATCCTTTGACTCTCCTCCCACAATGCGATCCCTGAAGAAGAGGCTACCGAAGTCAGCGTCGTTGCATTTGTGGGCGTCGTCGGCAAAGCCAGCGCGCTTAATTGCTCCACACGCTGACAAATCGAATCATGATCCGAACCAGGGGTCACAGTACAATCGGTTTGGATCTGTGCTGCGACTCACTCTGCGGCCGGCCCATCATTTCGCTAAGATGATTGTGGCGCCTTGACGCTGGTTTTCAACAGCACCCGCGCCAGGACGGGCGTGGGGGGGGGCCAGTGATGTAAATCTGATTTCGTGATTGATTTCCTTATCACGGGTATGTGTCTTTGTATCCGCTGCAGATTTGTACGTTTCCGCATTTCCCTACGACCTCATATATGATGTCACATACATAAATGACTTCGGTGTACGATTACCAAGCCCGTAGCGTACATGTGATTTTAGCTACGGTCCTCGCGTGGTGGGCCTGACAATCAAAGTGATTTTCCCCCTTTACAGACAACCGTGCCCACCTGGTCATGAAGAAGGTTCACAAGGTACAGAAACAGGAGAGGGAGCAAGGGGGGGTAAATTCTAAAAAAAGGTCTCATTCCGGGTTACAGTAAAACCCTTAATTGATATTCCCACGACATGGGTGGGAAAAATGTTGATATACGGTCCAGATCCCGTCATCCCACCGCAGGCCCCAAAGTAATTCCCATAAAACACATCACCGGATCTCTGGTGAAAATACCTTCATCACCGTCCCGGTGGTTTCTATGGCCAAAATCAAAATCTAGGCATTTCCTCAAAATGCGGTCAAGTGTGCGTGCGTGGGAAGTGATTTGTCACGCGCTGATCAGTCATGGGGTCCTCGCGGAACTGCCACGGTCCGTCCCGGTCCGTTGTACTCCTGCTTTCGGGGCAGGGGGCAGATGGTGGAGTGGTCCCACTGCCCCTAGTATATGGGTAAAACCAAAAAACTGGTCAGAACCACCTGCACACACGGGGTTCGAACCCGATCCAGGAGGTTTTACCTTCGGGCCGAGTCCCACACTACCCGGGTGATCTACCTTTGGGTGTGCGTAAAAGCATTTCCTGCCGTCTGGTCCTCGCACCGGCCACAACGGCTACAGGCTATTGGGGACTGCGCCTTCTGCTCTCGCCCATTGCCATGTCGAAAGACAGGGTTTTCCAAAAAGAAACAAAAGCCCATCGATGGATAATCTAGGAACTCGGGGGATGCAGCTCGCCATTACTTGCGGAGGAGTCAATAATACGTGTCACAAAAGAGACTATAGCGGAGAGCCGCGCACAACTGCCTCCTTTCTCCTTTAAACAGTCCCTCTGGTATAGTCTCCAAGCTATTTCTCATTCGATTCACCTTTCGATAAGGACCATGGGATCGACACATTTCAGGATGAACTGCCAGTGAGAGTCGACAAACGCCCCAAGGAAGCGACATGAAAGAGCTTGTGCAAGTTGTCAATGTCGCTCTCGTTGAGTCCTTGGTGACGCTGAGTGTTTGTATCATTTGTATCCCTCGCTGAATATTTCAACCTAAAATAGTCGGGCAACGATATTCTTACTCTTCTTCAAGTTAGGCAGTGGATATAGTCATTCACAAGGCGAAACACGCAAGTGCGATGTGCCTACTAGCACCAAGCCCGGCTCACGGAATGCGTCAAAGCACACGCCCTCCAGACGGGATGCAAACCGCAGGCCTTTAAGTATTCCTCTTGACAGGCATTTGTTGATGAAGTCGTGATGAGAGACGACGGTTCCGCTTGGTGACCACCGACCAACAACTTAACGCCCCACCGGCTGACACATATTGCACAGGCTGTGTCATTGACACGCACCGGTTACATATACCACCCTCAGTGTAGTGGAGAGCATACCTGGGGCCAGGCATCCGCTGATTAGAAATAATCATAACCGCGTGCCGTTGAGTTACAGTAACGGTTCAAGTCATACGGACCTCCGATCCAAAGGTAAATGCACGGTGGAGTCTATCTGAGTCTCGGGGAATAGCCTACGGCGAAGCAGCGCTCTCATCGGCCGATTTATGATCCCACAGTTGTACCGACCGTGACAGACGTGTCCCGTTCGCGAATCGTCACCCATGACGATCGATTCTCATGAACGACCAAATCTGCTGGACGAGACTCCACGACACGGAGATTGACATCCCTAAACTATACAAACAACTGTTGAGGTCACAGAGATCTGCATGTTTTGGAGGGGCTCACTAAATACGATTCGGCATGAAAGCAACGGCACTTCGAAATACCAGACGACGAGACGTCGTTATGTATTGGAATGTGAACCACCATAAAGAATGGGACGTAGAAGGTAGCGCAGAATTCCGCCAGCTTTGGCCGAGTCCTTCGGGAATATTTTCCCCTGTTTTTTGGAGTACTTGGCAAGCGCCTTGATTGAAGGAAACACCTGGACTTTGTCCTGGTGATAGACCAAATCGACTAAATTGACGTGCTTCGACTTGACGGCCTATGTAGAAACAAGCGTGAGGGATCGATCCAACTCGCTTTGCCCATGTTCATACCTTTCGACATGCTGAGATACTCTCAGGGACAGGCTCGACCCCAAGGATATGGCATAAGGCGTGCCAATGGTCGATATTGTTGATGTCCGTACCGTACGCGACATTGAAGTCCTCCGCTACAGCGTCGGCAAACCGCTCACGAGCCTCGACGTATTCCTCATCGCCGTCTTCCCAGTGATTCAGCCTTCTCAATCTCGCGAATTCCCTCGTCGGGGGGGCATCCGGGTTGAGCGTGAAGTTCGGGTACGACGAGAAAAATTCGGAGACATGAGACATCGTGCGATGGGCGGTGCGTACTATGGGGGTGTGCGTGAGGCGAGCGACTATTTGGCCACCTCGTGCAAGTTGACAAGAGGAGAGTGAAGGTTAACGAACGCCTAGGGCAACCGTGACTGAGGAAGCTACGCAAAGCCGAGGGCTGGATATCGCCGACAGGGCTGAAAGTCAATAGCGGACGTGACTGGATCCCGCTGCACTGGCCGTAAGTTACGAGGGACAAAGTCAGGGGCGGGGATGAGACGCAAGGAGATGCAACCCTGACCCTTGAGCGCCTCGGAGATGCACGTGTCATCCACGCAGCTTTGAGTTAGCTTTTTACAAAGTGTTGCACCACTGCGTAGGTAAGTGAATAGTACGGCCGTACAGTACGGTCAGGTGACGGGTACGGTCCAACCGTCTACCATCGCGCGCTGGCGAGAGATAATTAGCACTTATTATCCCTCGCTAGCGTCATTTATCAAAAACTGAAATTATCGTCGCCAGTTTACCCCCAATAATTTTATCGACCATTATCATCATTATGGATAATAATTTTGCTATTATGATAATTCATGGTTCTTGTTCTATAATTTTGGATTGGATAGTTCACGACATGATTGATAATAAGCGCTGATAATAGCGCAATAACTTCGCAGTCCATTCAGCTACGCTATGACAGGAATACTAATGTAGGCATTTTACAATGCCAAACTAAAATCAAGTGTAGATGTACGAGAATGATAATTTGTCCAAGAGAACAATATGAGCAGGTATAATGTCACCATTGGTTTGAGGGACCAAGGATGGTGTGAGCTTGCTCAATTGTTGAGTTCTTCAAGGTTGAGTCCAGCAATTGGGACCGAGGTTCTCAACGCTGAAGTGCTGCCGCAAAGGTAGATTAGTTAAACAAAGTATAGCATGATTTGATTGCTCACTGGGCTTTTGTAAAAATATCTGCCATCATCAGTGTGGAACTGCATTGCCACAATGCTCCTGGATATGGTTGAATGTGCCAATATGGCCACGATAGACATCAAGGTATGCATTGGCTGAAAAGTCCATGGCCTGGTGGACACCGGTATGCCACTCATGCAGGGCAGCATAGAGCTACATATATAGTTAGAACAAATTTCGAAGACAAGACTAAACTAGACTTACCGCCATTGCTACCAATGTGACCATTGGTATTGGCACTTCATGCTTCATCACCCCAAGGGTGTCTTGATGTGTTGGAAAGCAGTGTCCAAATTTACTCACAAATGAGTTAACACCTCTGGCAAAATACAAATTGTGAATCACATTGATGATCCGCGTATTCCGATAGGGACGTGAGCACATTATGAGACCAAAGTTCAATGAAACCTAACCATACATTAGATGGTATCAAATAAGAATAAGTCCACTTACACTTTTGCTGGTTGGAAACATATAGTTGTAATCTGTTAACTGCTTCTCAACAATGGCAATGATTGATGCCTTTGATGGGATGGCTGACAACTCAGCCGAGATGATGGTAGTGTAGCGTTCTTTGGCTTCACGTCAGAAAAGGGGGACGTGACCACGCGGCTGTTGATTCCATCAGTAATGCCATCTCTCTGGTTGAGGAACTTACCACAGGGATAATTTTAGTCACGTATTTGTGATTGGACTGGAGGCGCCGATGGATGAATGAGGAATCGGGATGGGAAGAAGCAGCTGATAAAAGAGCAGCCTTTATCACTGTGAGAACAGTAGGGGCATCAGAGAATGCATGATCAATGAGCAAACTGGCTTGAACACTATCCACTGCATCTTGAAGGACAAGGCAAATTAGTGGGCGTTGCTTAGACAGTGTTACCTTGTTTGAATCTGGAGTAAGTATGAGATCTGTCATGAACCATTCTCTGGAGAGGGCCCTTGAAGGACCCTCCCTTATAGGAAGAAACCCAGCCTCTATGGTGTCACCCTGTTCACACGAGCAAAAGGGGTGAGTAGAGGTGTCCACAATATCGCGTGCGCATTGTTGCGCGAGCGATTCTCGGCACAATCGACATACAGCAAGCCCCACTTAAAGGCAACCCTTCTAGCAACAAAAGACAGCATTAGGGCCTTCCTAAGGACCCTTTGGAACGACCCTAGGAACTCTACAATAGGTACTAACCTGGTATCAAAGACCCTACAACGTGTTATTAGACCAACTCTAATAACTATAGAACAAACTATAAGGCAACACTAAGGACCCTAATAGAAGTATTAGGGTCGACTCTAAGGACCCTAATAGAACTATATATGGGCCTTATAAGATAACACTATTCCTAGCCAAACTACAAGTCCTCAAATGACCGGCCCTAAACTAACTAACAGGAAATGAATCAGGTGCTTGCACGTGCACTAAAGCAGTGAACACGTGGACAATGGAAGCTCTTACTCATCAAGAGAAGCTTCTTACTCAGCAGCTTACTGAGCATGACCAAGCATGCTCAGTAAGCGTCCTCCGACTTCTTACTCATCACTCTATGGTGCTTGATAACAAGGTTATGACTTGTTCCCTATTTAGCAGTTCTCTTGTAGTATATAAGCGCTCAATAAAGTAGTGGACAGTCCTCAGACTGTCCATTTGTTTATGGCACTCTCCAACCCTGGGATACTCCTTTAAGGACCATCCCCTTGTGACTACCCTGGCCTCTTCCCTGCGTGATTGCCCGACTCTCACAGTAACAATACCTCTCTGGTATCTGTTACTACTCTGGACTCTACTTCTTGCCCATGCAGTCTTGGACGTCTATCGACTCGTCTTCGAGCTTCTCCCTCGCTCTTGAACTGGATAGTTCAACAGTGAGTCTTGACAAGATCGGTGTCAGTGGGCCAGTGAAATTCAGAAGCCAAAGCAGTAGCACTGCTTTGACAATCTCGAGAAGATGGAATGTTGTCAGTTGTCCAAGTTTGGCTGCTGGGCGGTGCACCATCTGAGGCAGAAGGCCTGGGAGGGGCAACTGAAGCTGACCATGATGGTCTCTACATGAACAGCTTTGAGTTTTAGAAGAGATAAAATGATGTCGCAGACGTACCTCAATTACCATCGCCTCAGAACACTTCGTGGATGGTTGCTGGGTGGACTCCAGGTCCTCAAGCCAGTCAGTCTCTGACTCTGAGTTGCTATTGTCACCAGTGGTTTCAGTTTCAACAGGTTTGGTTACAAGACGACAGGCATGTGCACCACCACTATCACCATAGAAAGTGGACACTGGGGAGAAAAAAAAAACAAACCATCAGTGGTTTTGTTTGTTTGGTGACAAACCTTATTTGTCAGAATATGCACACACTTCACTCCAACCTCTTTGGCATGGGCATGGCAATGCCCCCGCAATCATCATTCCCTCCTTGATATCCAAGACCTTTGTGTCCAAGTCAACACATGCAACATCTATGATACCATGTGACACACTGGACTTCTGCGGCACACTGGACTTTTGTGCCTTCTTTGCAAGTGGGGTATAGGTTGGCTGCACAGCCAAATTGGCAGAGCTGGGGTGATCAGTGTCTCCCTTTACCATTCTGGAGCATTGCCACACATTCTATATCAATCCTTTTGCAAATAGGCTTAGCTACCTGCAATTTGCATAGTAATGACAGTTATTGTGAGACTATTGAAAGTTATTTATGTATTGCTAGTTCCAACACAGTATTATTGCACATTAGTGTGCACTATTGCACTTAGCGTTGGTTACTCACTACTGATAGTTCAATTTTGTTACCAAAGAAGTACATCCGCCTGACACCCCAGATTGATCGGGCATTACTTGCCAGGCTTCTGACAGTTATTGATGTTATTGACACTTATCTGCCCCATCCCCCAATTGATTGGCTGTCTACTGACACTTATTTGGCACTTATTACTCCTTATTGTGCATTATCTTTGACTTACTTTGCATTACTTTCGCTAGCACGGGAGGTTTTTCCTGATGACGTCCATCACACCCAGTGGTAAATCAACCTTTTGGGAGGAATTATCACACGTCATGGTGAAGATATGACACAGGCGGTGGGAACACGTGAGTGGGCAAGACAGGCTGATGGACCGTTGATGCAGCACGGGGTCAGGAATGCATGTAAAGACGTGGAGCAGTGGTAGAGCATGAGGAGGGGACTTTGTTTTGAAGTGCATGTGAGGGGTTTCTTTTGAGAACAAGGAACACAACAAATTGATACATTTGCAGGCAATAAGAGGCTACTTTATATGTTTTACAAGTATGTTACTTAAGGAATAAAATAGGAGAGTTTTTTTTTTTTAGGAGTTTTTTGGAGTCGGGAACGGAAGTAAAACAGTAATGAAAATGTATAGTGGATGGACTTTGGACTTCAACAGAAATAACGCATTGCCTCTCTATGTGGCTGATGCGCTTGTTCCAGTTTTGGTGTGAGCGTGCAATTGAGTCATGTGTTTGTGTTTTTCTCAGATACAGAGTCATGGAGTCAATATGAAATGTTCATGATTTTTGGTTTTGATGTGGGTTGTACAAGGCCTGAGAAGTCACAGCAGAATGTATTTTTCCCCTGAGGGGAGTGGAAAAAATTAAGGGATCAAAAATGATCCTGGGGACGTGCCATGTTGCGCTTTCATGCTTCTCCACACGCACCCCTGGTGGCCTGAAACCGCCACATCAAGTCACTGATAAAGCAAATGTTGGTGGACTTTGCTCCACCAGAGACCAGGATGCGTGGAGCACAGAAAACAAATGTGTGATCCTTTCCCTATGTCTTGCCAATGTGTGTTTTGGGTTTCCTTTTACTTGTGCAATCTCACTGTCACAGTGGCAAGTACAACCATGCTCAGTGTCTTCAATGAGTGTCTCACGCATTCTGTGTGTTCCCCTTCCCCCCCTTTTTTTGCTTTTCATTTTTTTCTCACTCCCCTCTGCTCTCCTTTGCACAGGCTTTGCATGGCTTCAACACATTGAACATGTTCACCTCTCAACTCACCTATGCCTTGGTGCCATCTTCTGCATCATCCTTGATGCTGGATCTTACCATGACAAAGCCATCAACACCACTGTCCAAGTCCAAGAAACAAGAGAAGGTGGCCCTTACTCCCAT
The DNA here is from genome assembly GCA_025769875.1 of Russula earlei. Lineage (NCBI taxonomy): Eukaryota > Fungi > Basidiomycota > Agaricomycetes > Russulales > Russulaceae > Russula > Russula earlei. Next base: position 7,939 of record JAGFNK010000631.1, on the reverse strand, counting down.
GCACACACCAATGAACAGTGACCAGGTGCATTATTCCTTTTCATTTTTGTGCACCCACTCTCATACTCTCCAGCCTTTCATCAAGTGCTTGAGGGGAGAAATGGACATATGGAGCAACAACAAGGACACTGCTTATGACATGTATGCAAATGACAATGATGGCAATGGGTGCAGTCCCAGTCCCAAGAAGTGCCATGTGCAAGAGCCAGAACAGCACCATGGAGGCAAGTATCTAACATAGTTCAAAAATATTAGTTACCATTGATATGTGAAATATATATTGTTTCCTGACATTTATGTGAATGCAAGTGCCTGAGATGTTTATCATAACAATGTTGCAATTGGTAGAACATAAGCATGTGGTTGGCTACATAGGTATGGTTGATTAAGGGAAGAAATGTATATTTATGTTGTTGATATAACAATGTAAGCTTTATGTAGCATTGGTAGAAGAAACATAGTCTATGGTGCTCTATATAATTCTGGTGGCAGCTATATAGTGTCACAAGTACTGGTACTTTGGACCAGACCAGCAACCAAGCTAGCCTACCCAGACAGGACTCATGTTTCATTCACAATTGATGACTTTTCCCCCTGACTCATGCCTACCACTATGTTCCAGCGTGTTCTCCTTCGATCACCTCACTGTTCCCTTAAGGACACTATTTGATATAGATAGTCCTTCTGTATATAAACCCTCTCATTGACAAGGACAAGCTCTAAGCTTGTTCTCCTGTGAAATATCACTGATTTCAGCTTCCGGACTTGTAGGCTTGCAAGAAATCAAGCAATCATCTCAGAAACCTTCTCTAGTCCTTAGGTCTTCAAATGCAAAGACTTATCCAGTATCTTTCCTCTCCATGGTATGCAATAGCTTTGGCATTGTCATCACCAAGATCCCTGAATCTTGTGAGGACCTATCATTCTCGCTCAACTCAGTGTGCATGTCTTGCATGTGAACTGATTTGTCAGCAACACTGCCCCCAGTTGGTGACATTAGAACAAGCTTCTCTCTGAACCCTCAACCCCAAACCACATGCTCACACAAATATATTGATTTCTTCCAACATGACTACAGTTTGAGACTGGAAGTACAAAGGGCTTAGTAGGCCAACAATAGAAGGACTAGCAGCTCTCAAGTGTCCCTTTGAACTACTTCCTGGCCAAGAGAAGAATGTCCCTAGCATGACCATGTTTGATGATGGCATCAACTTTTTCACCATATGGACCAATGGTGTACCCTGGACAGGCTACTATGTCACCTGGAAAGGTGCCAAAGTGGCCCTTGGCCACCTTTACAGCCTGTGGTTCGAAATCACAAGATGTGGAGATACCTGGGAAGCAATGTGCATCGCTCGCCCAGCCTTTGGACTCACACAGAGTCCCTTCAGAGGAATTAACCTCACTCAACTGATTAGTTCAGGAGAACCTCTCCCCAGCTTGAAAGCTCCAAGTCATGCCCCGATGCCCAGACCCATGCCATTCACAGATGCCCCAATGGAGCTTGAACCAATGATGATGACAAACATCTTCATTGCCACCACCAACCCTGAACCAACCCAACCTCAGCCCACATCATCTGGAATGGCACAAGCACCTACCCATGCCTCCTTCCAAGGATTTGGAGGACATGGAATACATCCCCCCAGTCCTGACCCCAATCCTGATGACTACAGTATTTGCACCAATCATGACTGCAACATGTGAGGACCCAACAACTAGTGCTTCCAGGTCAGGTCACATTGACTGCAAAAAACTGCTTGACTGAACCTGACCTGACTGATCATGAGTGAACTTTCAGTCAAGGTCAAACTGGATTGTAGAATGTCCAGTCACAGTCACATCAACTTTCAAGACTGATAAAAACTGGTCAAGACTGGTCAAGACTGGTGTGCCTGGTGTGCCTGGGATTTCTGTCAAGATTTCATGGGTTTGAGGATTATGGTCATAACTAGTCATAAGTAAAGCATGACTGGGAACATGTGTGTGAGATTGTAAGGCTGGTTACCTGACCCTGTACCTAGTGAGTACCCAAGGAGAGAGTGAGCCCCCATGAGAAGTTGGACACAGGCACAATGAGGAGTTCTCAAGCCAGTCAGAGGAGAAGGGGACACCAAAGCTTGCTTGTCATTCCAGAGGGTAAGTAGAGAGATTAAATACAGAATACAGGGGAGTACAAAGGAAAATAGGAGATTGAAAAACAAGGGAGCATAAAGATTGTCTATGCTGCACACAGAAATCAAAATGCACATCTCAATGCATGAAAATTGTGCATGTGGGAAAAGATGCATTGCATGCCATCAGGGTTTCAGACCTGACACCTCCTGGGGGGTTGAAATTTTGACCATCCCCAGTCAAACCTTCTTGAGTGAGCTTCAGCCTTGTGCATGCAGCCTTGTCACCATGCCAGAGTAGTGGGTGTGTTGTGGCAAAGCAGCAAGGTGGCATGGCATACTTGCGGCATGTCAAATGTGTTGTCGTGCCTCATGGTGTTGCCAAGCATCAGCCACATTGTTGTTGTTGCTGCTGCTGTTGATGTAGAGGTGGTGGTGGTGGCAAGGGCAAGGGCAGTAGTGAGAGAGGGTGGCGGCACATGGGGTGGCTTGCATGGGGGTGGTGTTTGTCATCTTGCAGTGGTGGTGGTGAGGTCATCTCCACTGCAGGTGGCAGCAGCAGACATGGGTGGTGATGTGTGAGTGGATGGGGAGGCGATGTGGGGGCTGGTGTGTGGCATGATGTTGGTGTTGGCAGTGGCTTCTCCTGCAGTACAGCATGGCAGCGGGGTCTGATCATTCTGTGGGGCAGCATTGTTGTTACAGCGTTGCGGCCGTAAGAGTGTTAGCTCAAGGTTCTGTGGGGGCCAAGTCCCTGTGACTTGGTTCAAGGGTTCAGTGGTGCCGGTTCAAAGAGGCTGGATCAAGGGTTTAGCATCTTCAAGGCTGAGTCAGACAATGACCCAGTCCGCAGACAGAGTCGATCTTCTGGTTTTACAGAAGAGGAGGACGATGAGAGAGAGGCAGAGGAGGAAAAGGAACACAAGAGTTCCTTGAGGTGTGCTTAGGTCAAGCAGAGTGTAGGCCAGCACAAGCAAGTTGTGATTTGAGAGAGTATACAGGGTAAGGGATGCGACAGGGAATGGGACAAAGCTAAGCTTGGGGCATTCCCCAGCTTCTACAGGTGCTTAAATACTGTATGTAGCAAGGCTGTACAGTACTATAAGCAGAACAATAGATAAAGGTGAACCAATAGCAAAGATAACTCAACAATAGGTGAAACACAATAAGTGAAACACAATGGGTGAAACATAATAGGTGAAACACAACAGATGAAACAGTAAGGGACCATCAACATCAAGGGATGAAATGTGACCAAGGGAATGAGGGTGATAAGGGGGAACAATAACAAAGGGATTATGGATGAACCGACAAGGGGGTAAATCACAACAATTGTGGCATATGCTTCTGAGATGGTGGCATGCTCTTTGTTTTCCAGTTATCTGTGCATTCTTTCTCTATTTGTTCCTCGTTAACATCTTTTATGAGGCATGGCAATGAGACGGTGGTTGGTGGATATGAGATGGCAGTGTGGTTGGGAAGCAGGGGCATGGGCAGCAAGCATGAGTTCATAGACATAAGTGTAGGGGTGATGGCAGAGACAGATGGAGCAGGGGCAACAACAGAGGGCACGGCAGTTGACAGAGAGGGAATGGCAGTGGGCGACACAGGCATTGGTGCAGAGACAACAAATGGCAAGGGTGTGACTGAGGCTGTGACAGTGATGACAGTGGGTGAAGCAGGGGCTGTGACGATGGCAGATGAGGTGAAGATGGTGGTCATGTGTGGAGCTGAGGCAATGGCCATGACAGGTGACACTGAGGGTGCAGGAGCTGGCAGGGCAGAGACAGGGGGGTGTAGAGGTGGTGGTGGACGTGGCAGAGGAGGCTGGGGCTATGTACAGATGTGGGAATGGATGTGACTGGGAGTGAGATGTGTTGAATCACACAGTGATAAGGTAGATTAGATCATAATAGATCTAATAAAAATGATATTCAGTTTCTGTGAGACGAAACCTACTAGTGTCATATTTACCTAATAAAAATGATACTACAATGCTGTAATCAGCTACTGATAAGATCATGAGATAGTAAGTACTTACTTCAGTTTCTGTGAGACTGAAACTGAAGTATCTACAGTATGTACGATGCTCTTAAGTATCTGAGAGTGTCCCTAATTATTTTGTCTGCAGTAACTATCAAAGTGTTTTCATGATCGCTATGTGCTAGCTACCTGCTTGTCTTAGATCACACTATCAATTTTTGCTATCGTACATGTTGCAGCAACTGAGCTGAAATGCTCATGTGGTCCAGGCCTGTGGGCCACCCGGACAGTTTGGGCCGACGCAGTCAACGCTTCAGCTACTCTTTATCTCAACAAGATGGCCATGGTTGGCAAAATGGGATCGATAATGGCAGGTGGGATGAAGGTGAAGGTGACTGGAGGAGGGGCATGAGTGGGTGATGTGGAGGCAATGGTGGTAATGTTGTCAGAGGCAGAGGAGAGGGAGTGTGCATTGAAGGTGAGAGGCGGAGAGCATGGAGGCATTTGCATGTGTGACTGGTGGGAGAGAGGGAGTTGTGGGGCATGCATGTTGGGTGTTCGGTGGCTGGCTGGTTTCTTGCAGCAGAAGGGAAGTGGAAGGGAGAGACAGAGAGAGGAATGACTGAGACAAGAGAGGGAGGGATGTAAATGCAATGTGAACAGGAGAGATGGCAGCAGGTGGGTGTGTGAGACAGCAGGGGGTGACATGACTTACCTGGTCAAGAACTGGTTTCACCCAGTCATCTTCCAGTTTTGGTTGAGACTGGTCTGAACTGGTCAAATGACTGCAATGACCACGTGTAATTGGTCATGTGCAGTCCAGTCTGGTTTTTTCAGGATTGGGCAAACTGGCAGCCAGTCATGGTCACAGTCATGCCAAAATTGTGGGAAAAATTGGACTTGACTGGACTTTGAAGCACTACCAACAACAGAAAACTTGAAGGAATCCCTCTGGATTTCTTCAATGGTGATTGTGCATGCACACATGCATTCCTAGTTGTGTTCGACAGGTTCATATCAATGAACCATGATAGTAAGATTGCCAGAGACCCTATCAAGAAATGTGCATACTTCCTCTCACTCATGAAAGGACCAAAAGTTGAACAATGGCTTGAGGCCATGGATCAGTGGCTCGAGGATGTACAAGATGACCCAACAAACATACCAATGGGACTTACCATGTGGGAGGCAATGTGACAGCAATTTCATTGCATGTTCACTGACTATGTGGAATGTGAAAAAGCCCAAGATAAACTCAAAGAACTGAAGATGAAAGATGGACTCCTTGACAACTATATATCAGAATTCCAGTTGTTAGCCAGATGTGCTGGACTTGATGTTGACGAGCCCACTGTCATGTGTCTTTTCATGTGGAGTCTCCCCAGGAGTCTAGTTGAGTCTTGCCTCAATTTGGAAGACCTCACCTCCTTTGCTGATTGGGTCACAGCTGCACAGAAACATCATCACATTTGGATGCACAAACACATGATCCTTTCCGACCACTTGAGCACATGTGGACGCAACCAAAACCCCATTCAGAATAACAGGCCATGGAGTCATCTCACAAACTTGAACTGGGCCAACAGCAGCAATAACCAAAACAATGCCACACCCTGCACACCCACATCTCCCACCTCACAACCTGAATGCAATGGATACCAGCACCAGCACTGCATGCAAAGCAGTCACCAAGGCTGAAAAACAAATACACTGTGAAGAAGGAAGGTGTTTTTACTGTTCCCTTTGAGGACATCTGGCCTGTGACTGCCCCACAAAACTGAAACACAAGGTAACACACACGCACACCGCAGAGGTTACCACCACCACATCTGAATCCTCTGTTATAGAGGTCATCAAAGAGAACACACCCAACAAACTTGTGAAAGCAGCCAAGGCACTCTCTGTAGAAGACAGAAAAACCTTCATCAAGGCTCTCATGGGAGATGAAGCAGTAGAGGGTCAGGATTTTTTGGATGCTTGAGTGTGATGGTGATCACTTGAACCTTAGGTATCAATTCAATGTACAAGTCTCAGAAAAAGTCAATATCAGTGATGACTACTATTTACATTGGACTGAACAAAGCTGAAAAGAAAGCCCTGATTGTCAACACTCACTGTTGAACTATCCAGTTCAAGAGCGAGGAATAAGCTTGAAGACAAGTCAATAGACATCCAAGATGGTGTGGGCAAGGAGTAGAGTCCAAAGCAGTAACAGATACCAAAGAGGCACAGTTACTGGTAGAGTTGAGCAGGTATGCAGGGAAGAAGCCTGTATTGTCACAAGGGGACGGTCCTTAAAGGAGTATCCCAGGGGTAGAGAGTGCTGTAAACAAATGGACAGTCTGAGGACTGTCCGCTACTTTATTGAGCACTTATATACCACAAGAGAACTGCTAAATAGGGAACAAGTCATAACCTTGTTATCGAGCACAATAGAGTGATGAGTAAGAAGTCAGAGTGCATTTACTGAGCATGCTCAGTCATGCTCAGTAAGCTGCTGAGTAAGAAGGCTTCTCTTGATGAGTAAGAGCCTTCACTGTCCACATGTTTACTGCTTTAGTACACGTGCAAGCACCTGATTCATTTTCTGTTAGTTAGTTTAGGGCTGGTCATTTGAGGACTTGTAGTTTGGTTTAGGGAATAGTGTTATCTTATAAGGCCCCTTATATAGTTCTATTAGGGTCCTTAGAGTCGACCCTAATACTTCTATTGAGGTCCTTAGTATTGCCTTATAGTTCGTTCTATAGTTATTAGAGTTAGTCTAACAACGTGTTGCAGGGTCTTTGATACTGTGTTAGTGCCTATTGTAGAGCACCTAGAGCCATCCTAAAGGGTCCTTAGGAAGGCCCTAATACTGTCCTTTATTTCTAAAAGGGTTGCCATTAAGTGGGGCTTGCTGTATGTCGATTGTGCCAAGAATCACTCATGTGACAATGTGCATGTGATATTGTGGACACCTCTACTCACCCCTTTTGTTTGCGTGAACAGGGTGACACCATAGAGGCTGGGTTTCCTCTCATAAGGAAAGGGTCCTTCAAGGGCCCTCTCCAGAGAATGGTTCGTGACACTGATAGACAGTGGAGTTACATATCCCCCAAATTAGCAAAAGAGCTATGCCTGCAAACCAGAAAGTTACCTTTGGCCAGAAATGTCAAAAATGTTGACAGGACTCTCAATCACTTAGGAAAAATCACCCAAGCTGTAGACTTAGAAATGAAACTACTAGGACAAAAACACATGCACCAATTCCTAGTCATGGATATAGGGCAAGATGATATGATTTTAGGATATCTCTTCCTGGAGTCAATCAATCCTAGGATAAACTGGTCTAAAGGAACGATAACAGGAAGAGTTACTCTTTCAGGAAAACAGGAAACACCAGAGTGGATAAGGCTCTAACTGACTAGGAAGAAGGTGACAAATTATGGCTACAAACTCAGATATTCCTCCACCAATATCACAAATATGGACAAGTCTTCATGGAACAAGAGTCAGAAAGATTCCCTGGACCAAGAAAATGGGATCATGCCATCAACTTAAAATCTGATGCCCCCACAACAATTAATTGTAGAGTATACCCCCTCTCACCAAAAGAGAAAGAAGAACAGGGAAAACTTCTCAAGCAAAACTTAAGCAAATAAGGAGATCCAATTCACCCTATGCCAGTGGATTCTTTCTTATAAAGAAGAAGGATGGTAAATTTCAACCAGTACAGGACTACAGAAATCTGAACAAATGGATCCCAGAACTCATTCACACCCTAGCAGGAAAGAAACTTTTCACTAAATTTGATATAAGATGGGGCTACAACAACATTTGAATTAAAGAAGGAGACAAATGGA
>JAGFNK010000630.1:0-28981 GCA_025769875.1 Russula earlei | reverse complement strand
GGCTCCTTGGAGTTTGTCGATTAATTCAGGAATCAAAGGTAGTGGGTAGGCATCTTAATTGTTGCTGTGTTCAGGGCTCGGTAGTCTTGTACTGGTCGTAGACTTCCACCTTTCTTTTCTACAAAGAAGAACGGACTGGCAATAGCTGCTTTTGATGGTCGGATAGTGCCTCTTTTCAAATGTTCATTTAGGTATTCTTTAGGGCTTGTAGTTCTTTAGGAGTAAGTCGAATAGATACCAGAATCGCGTCGGGCGATCCCTGGTTTCAGATTGATTGCATGGTCCCATGGTTGGTGAGCAGGAAGGCGTTGGGAAGCTTGTTCATTGAAAACCTTTCGCCATTTCAAGAATTGGGCAGGGATAAGTTCGTCTAATGTCTTAGGAGAGTGTTTCTGCATTGGCTAGTTGGTAGCTGTGGTTGATTTGGCTCTTATGCTGATTGTTATTGGGCTAAACGCATCATGGATTTGTTCGTCAACACATGGGTTCAATGGTCCTTCAGTATCTGGGAAGATTAGTGCAGCAACGTCCGTAAACTCGGGTTCTTCTTCTTCAGGGAAAGTAAGCGCTTGTATTTGGTAATTCCGCGTTCCAGATGCAGATGCAATGGTTATGCTTGGGTGTGTGGTAAGGCAAGTTCGGGGGCAGTTCCTCAGTGTGATTGTATCATTTGCCCAATCAATATCTGGGTTGTGGTGTCGTAGCCAATCTGTTCCTAAGATAATGTCGTGATCTCCAATGTTAGTGACAAGGAATTCTGCTTGTTCGTCATGAGTGGCGCCTGTGTGCGCTTGAATGCGAAGTCTTTGGATGGTGCTAAAACGTATTAGTCCATTGGCATTTTGTGTTCCGTCTACATTTTGTGCTGGCAAGGGTTTGGTAATAGTTCGAAGGTGCAGGTGGTGTCTTTGTGCAAATCGTTCATGGATTATCATTCCTTCTGCTCCACTGTCGAGCAGGGCTCTTGCACCGATTTCTTTGCCTGCTTGTCTTCCCTACTAAGGTAACTTTCAAGGCAATGGAAGGGGAGCGAATATTCTTGGTAAAAACTTTGGGGTAATTGATTTCTCTTTGTATCGTACTGATTTGGACCGCGTCCCTCCTCGGTGCAGAAGGGGGTCCAATTAAAAATCCATAGGAGCAGATCTTGGGTGGAGGATCGAGTCTGCAAGTGTTTCTCTCCAAGTCGTTAGTGATGCAACAGGAATAGGTTCTTCTTGCACAGGTTCGATGTTTTCATCTTGGATGGTTGTGGCTCTGACTGTTTGGGGGCGAGATCCTTGTCGTTGGCGTCCTTGAGCTGCTTTCTTTGCTCTACATTGATTTGCCATATGATTCTTCTTTCCACAATAATAACAGAGATTGTTCTTGCGTCGAAATTCTTTCTCTGCATCTGTGAGGGGTTTCCTTTCACTTCTGGATTCCCAGGGTCGTTCATTGGGTTCTCCTTGGTACAAGTTAATTTCCAATGGATTATCTGATCCTTGAGTGTTTAATCCTCGGGCACGCACAGAGCGTCCTCCTCGAAAAGCAGTGGAGTTGTATAGGTGGAAAAGGTTGTCGAATTCTCTTGCTGCTTTGACAAGGGCTGCAAGTGTAGTTGGTGTTGGTGTGATTCCCAATATTTTCTGATGTAAGGCCGGGTTAATGTTCTTCCTAAATGCGTACATCTTTGTTCTTTCATCAGTGGTAGCTCGTGATGCGTGGTGCGACCATTTCTGATACCATTCATTAAATGGTAGTTTTCCTTGATAATAGGTGTGCATGGTATTAGCGGAGGCCAACTCTGCTTCTGCAGGGATGAAGTGATCAGCAAAGGCCTTCTTGAAGTCGTCCCATGATCCATAGTCTGCTATTGTACGAGCCATAGCCTTAGTGGTCTGTTCTCTAGCCCACTGCTCCGGCAGGGTGTTCCTACTTTAAAGTGGGTTAGTGCAGCGGCGACTTTCTTGCTTTCATCTGTAAAGGAGTCGCCATTGATGTAGTAGTAATTGGCTAAAGCTGCCCAAAAGGCTTCTGCATTATCGGCCTTTCCATCAAAGGGTTCTGGTGCAGTTCCAACAAGACGTGGATTGCTTGACATTGTAGGGTTCTGAGTTGTTGCGACTGTAACAATTGGTGGAGCTGGACCTTGTAACTGGATTCTAGTTGGAGTGAGTGTTCGGGGAATTGTTTGTGGTACGCTGCTAACTGTATGCGGAGTGGGTTGTTGAGTGTTTCGACGGGTAGAGGGTCCTGGAGTAGCGCTTCGAACGCTTGGTGCAGTGCCTAGAACAGCGGTAACTTCTTGTGTTGCTCTAGCCGTGAAATCGACTTCTTTGTTGTTGTAGTAAACCCAATATCTTCTAGAACGACTCCACTTGACTGGTTTATCTAGGAAGAGACCTGTGAAATTGTAGGGGTTGAATTCTTGAACGTTTTCCGCTCCTGGGGCTGCTGCTTTAAGTTGTTCAGTGGTAACTTCGTCGTTGTCGTCTTCGTATAACCAAGTGTCAGAAAGATTTCCGTGGTTGATAATAGATACACCCGCGAATTTCCCTCGGTAACAGTGATCTTGAGTGTCGTAACTGAGGCCTTCAAATAGGAGTGGGATTAGATTTTCTTCTTCGTCAGTGATGTCTCTCCTAGTGCTCATAGATCTAGACTGACTGTTATAGTCCAATGACCAGTTGTTCCAAGGATATGCAATGGTGTAGGCTGGTTTTAGTCGAATAGTATCGGGTCTTCCTTGGTGTTTTCTTAATTGGATTCGGGAATATTCTTCAGTGATGCTGCTTTGTGTTAGAACCACTCGGGTCTTCCACAGATATCCTTCGAATTCTGCTGGGGAGATGGCAAAGTCACTTATTTCCTTGGTGGGGTGTTTGTAAACTATAAAGTGCGTCAGTCGTTGATGCCAAGCTTGGGTGCAATAACTCTTGAATTCAATTAACTCTCTCCTTGAACGCATAGGTAGGTTTAATGCTAAGAAGGATTGTTCTGGTAGATAACAGTGTAAATCAGTATTCCTAAGATCGGCACTATCAGGGGATTCAACAAGGGGTGATGCAAAGGGTTGGGTAGGTATAACAGGGGTAGGAATACGGTTGGTAAACAAGGGTACGTAGGTGTCAGGAGGGGTAGGAGGTAATGGTCTTTCGACAAGGAATCCTCTTGCATTGGGGATTGTTTCTCTCTCAGGGGGTCGTTGGGATGATGCGCGTCTTCTGTGTCGAGGGGCCAGATTTATCGAATGGGGAGGTGGTAATCGCCTGGCGTCCACAAGGTAATTCCGTCAGGAGTAGGAGGTGTGTCTGGTCGAAAGTTGCACGTGCAATACTCTGTTTTGCAGTTACACCTTGCTGTCCACAGGATTTGACTCAGTATTTTCTGTGCTGGCAGACCAACGTTCTTGGCTAGTTGGGACAGTGGTCTGAATCGGTGTGAGGGGTCGAGGGGCGAGACTTGAGGCTTCTAGGATTGCTGGGACAGAATAGTATGCAGGGGGACCAGTATATGAGGCGTCTGGGCTGGTAATTGCCCAAGGTTGATTATAGTCTGCGTCGTACAACCACGAGTTAGTTTCCCAATCGAAGGTGTTGTGTATTCCTGGTACAACCGCAAGTTGGACGTAAGACTGGTTTTCCCTTTGTATTCTGTTGAGACGTAGGTGGTAGAACTGGACAGTGAGACGATAGTAGCTGATGTATGTCCAAGCTAAGTAGAACAAGCGGTATCCTGTTCTCAAGGAGTGGATAATAATGTGGTGGCGTGGTTGAATGACTCTGGTCCAGAGGTTTAATTCACTGGTGCGTAAGGATTGGTAGTCAACTGGTTGTCCTTGGATGTTCTTCGCTTGAGCAAGGTGCCAATATAATAGTTGTTGTCGTGCTGGTGGTAGAAGTCGACTAAGGGTTTCAAGATATAGTGCGTGTTCATCGTGGCTTAAGAGCTGTCCAAAAGGCAAGACTTCAAGGAACTCTTTAACAATAAGGTGGGGGAAGTCCTCGTGAGGTGGTTCAATTCCTGGTATGTCGTGTAAGTTGGTTAAAGTGGTGATAGGGAACGCGATGGAGGTCCAGGTTCGATAGTGATTTAGACTTAAGACGTGTCTAGTGATAGCGTCTTCTTCTTCGTCTTCTTCTAAGGCGTATTCTCGAGGCACTTTAGTTAAAACAAGAAAAGGATCTTTATTCGATCTTTATTGAAGTGTTACAAGGGTGGTTCTTACTTTTTAAGAACCGTGCGCAAGATCTATAGTCTCAAGTTGGTACCTCTCAATTATTTCGAGAGGGTTAGGGGGAATACGAGGCGTAAAGCAAAAGCGAAGTAGCTGGGGGTTAAAGCGGATGGTGTCAACTGTATAAGTCGAATAGTGACTTAGGGACACGCAGTTACTGTTCTCCTCGAAGTGTAAGTAGCTGTATGTGAAAGCGAGACGTCCGTCCAAGAAGTCGTGTATGATAGATAAGCAAAACGAGCCTTCGTAAGCAGGACGGTAAATAGCAGGCAAGGTAAGTAGTTTCCTAAATAACGAGGTGTTAAAAATGTATGCGATGCGTCCAAGGGGGAAGTCAGCGTCCGGGGCGTATATCCTGACGTTGGAGCAGATGCCGAAGGGGGTGAGATTGTACTGGGTGGCAAGGGCAGTGTTGGAGGGTTCGACCGCAAAAGTGTGGACGATGCATGCACGAAAGGCGGTAGTGAAGGTGTCTGTGAATGCGCGACGAGCTAATTGGTCTGAGGTAGGGATGCGCCCAAGGTAGTCTTGATGATTCAAATCGTGGAGGGGACTGCCACTGCTCCTGGCGATGATTGGTGGTAGGGAGGACGAAGTACTGGTGCAGATGAAAGCAAAATGCTGTGCAAGGGGGACGGTCAAGGAAACCTTCAGGCAAGGGAGGTCGGTCCGCTTGCTGTTGCTCATTCTGCGCAGGAGGGGGAGTGCCAACAGGGACAAAGTCGCCTGGGATAGGCTGGGGAATGCTGGGAGATGATGGTGGGGCTGTTGGGGAGTACAAGAGGCTGAGGGGTGAGGATGTGTCGACTGGGTTGATGTCTTCAGTGAGGATGTGAAGGGCAGTGCGTGGGGTAGGTTGCTGAGGAGAAGGGAGGCGCAAGGAGGTGTTAACCAAAGTGGGAGAGTTAGGAGTGGACACTTGAGCGTTGGCTGGTCAATACAGGGATGATGAGAGACTGTCCAGATGTCAAGACACGTACTGCTGATCACTAAGGACTCAGGAGCAGGTGGGCAAGGGTCGGAACAGACGGTACATGGCATAAACAGCGTTGAACAGGAGGACGAGCCAAACGACTAGAAGATACCAGATGGGGACTGGTACGTGTTGCAGGAGGCAGAGGCAAAGAGTAGAGGCCAGTGCAGTAAGGGGCTTTAAACAAGGCGGTCGTTGAAGAGTACCTTGAGGACAAGGGAGGACTTTAGACTGAGCGGTCGCAGGGGAGTACACAGGAAGATGAGAGTATCACAAATGGACAGTCTGACGACTGCCATGCTTCATTGGGGCTTATATACAGTGTACAGGGTCGATTACAAAGAACTGGGACTATTCTAGACTCTTTGGTATCACCCAATAGGACTACAGAGGCATAAACTTGCTTGTGTCAAGTTTCAGGCTTACTGAGCGTATTACCGATCATTGTGGAGCGATGACATCATTATGATGTCACTGTGGAGCGCTTAGTGAGCCTATGAGGTCACTGTGGAGTCGCTCAGTCAGCCATGATGTCATTGGAGCCTTGATGACATCAGATGATTTATGCAACAGTTTCTAAGAGTTTGTGCCGCTGTTTCGGGTCCTTGGTGGCTGGGTGGCCATGTGGCTGCCACGCGATGATTACCCGATTAGGAAATGGGTGCCTGGTCGTGTTATAGTGCCTTTGCAATAGCGATATCTTGTACCGCAGGAGGGATAGCCCAGAAAATGGAAGGGAGTCGGTAATGCAAAGTGAGAGAGGTCTCTCTTGAGTGAAATAGGACAATCTACAGCCAGGATCTGGCCTTGGTTTGTAACATCATCCATGCCTCCTGCAACCACCTCCAATGGAGACAACTCCTGTATATAAAAACACCCTAGCTACTCTGTAGTAGAAAGAGTTCAGAATAGGACCCCTCTTTGCAACCCACTCCTCTCTGTCTGTGAAAAACAAGAAGGATGGTCAGAATTGAGAGGCGAGAGGGGTGATGAGTGGCTGGCCGCGACTCCAATCGCACTGGAAACAACATTGCACACCACAACACTTGAGTCAAAAACACTATGGGGCTGCCTCAAGACAGCCCATGGGTACAACATGAGGGAAAAATAATAGATATAGACCATGATTTTGAGTTGTAATTCATCTAATACACATGTGGAGGTGGCTTGAGTCCAGCTCCACTAATTCTCACTCAAATCTCATGAGAACAATGGGGCTGCCTAGCCCTCATTCAGGCAATTCAGGGACAATAAATGTCATATGAATTGAAGCTGTTTTGAGGGAGATATTCATCCCGCATGTTTGAGGGGGTTTCTGCGCCGATTTGGGTGGAATTCAAGCTCCGCCAAGTGCGCTGAAAACGGCAATAATCGCTAACCTAATGAATCAAAAGGTATGCAATATTCAGGATTTGTTGCCCAATGGCAGCTGTCATGAACCATTCTTGGGAGAGGGCCCTTGAAGGACCCTTCCTTATGAGAGGAAACCCAGCCTCTATGGTGTCACCCTGTTCACATGAGCAAAAGGGGTGAGTAGAGGTGTCCACAATATCACACGCACATTGTTGCGCGAGCGATTCTTGGCACAATTGACATACAGCAAGCCCCACTTAATGGCAACCCTTCTAGCAATAAAGGACAGTATTAGGGCCTTCCTAGGGACCCTTTAGGACGACTCTAGGTGCTCTACAATAGGCACTAACCTAGTATCAAAGACCCTACAATGCGTTATTAGACCAGCTCTAATAACTATAGAATGAACTATAAGGCGATACTAAGGACCTTAATAGAAGTATTAGGGTCAACTCTAAGGACCCTAATAGAACTATATAAGGGCCTTATAGGATAACACTATTCCCTAACCAAACTACAAGTCCTCAAATGACTGGCCCTAAACTAACTAACAGAAAATGAATCAGGTGCTCGCACATGCACTAAAGCAGTGAACATGTGGACAGTGAAAGCTCTTACTGATCAAGAGAAGCCTTCTTACTCAGCAGCTTACTGAGCATGACTGAGCATGCTCAGTAAGTGCACTCCGACTTCTTACTCATCACTCTATTGTGCTTGATAACAAGGTTATGACTTGTTCTCTATTTAGCAGTTCTCTTGTAGTATATAAGCACTCAATAAAGTAGCGGACAGTCCTCAGACTGTCCATGTGTTTATGGCACTCTCTATCCCTGGGATACTCCTTTAAGGACCGTCCCCTTGTGACCATTCTGGCCTCTTCCCTGTGTACCTGCTCAACTCTACCAGTAACTATACCTCTTTGGTATCTGTTACTGCTTTGGACTCTACTTCTTGCCCATGCCGTCTTGGACATCTATCAACTCGTCTTTGAGCTTACCCCTCGCTCTTGAACTGGATAGTTCAACAGTGAGTCTTGACAGCAGCCAAGACCAATTCATCTCACTTTGGGTTGTGAGCTGCATGGCCCAGGAAATTGAAGATGACAATATCAGGCTGCATCCAGAGGATGCTATCTCCACCAGGCTCTGGTTGGACAGATTGAGAGATGAAAATACAAATGTATTTTACAAAGACAGGCTGCACAGTGCCCATCTCAGTCAAATCTGCAGAAGGATGCATATGTGTTATGCATCCAGACCCCTTTCCAAATGGAGGCATTCCACCACCTTGGGAACAGCTTCATTGGTATTGATGCAACTCATACTATTACTCAATATCTGGACTTCTTATTATTTACCATGATTGTGTGGGATCATTGGGGATATGGTGCATACAGTAATATTTACTCAATATTTAGCACACTTACCTTTTCTGGATAGGTGTGCCGGTTGCCTGGATGCTGGCATCCAATGGAACAAAGGAGACAATATCCTTTTTTGTCCATTGGGTCAGTGATGCCAGTCTGGCTATCCAACCATCTATCATCATGACAGATCATGATGCTGTGCAGATTGCCACCCTCAAGATTGCCTATCCAAAAAGTCAGATATGGCTTTGCAAGTGGCACATGTTGCATTTGAGGTGATCACACTTCAATGCAACCAAATTTCCTGATCTGTGGGATAAGATCAAGAGATGGGTACATGCAGATGATCAGGCTGACTTTCTACAAATCTGGGAGGAGATCTCCACTGATCCTCAGGTCCCACACAGTTTTGTGAACTACCTTGGGTGTGAATGGATGCCTGTGGTGCATATGTGGTCCATGGTTTTCCAGAAAAATCCACATATCTTTGAGGAAGGGGACACCAATATGTTGATCAAAGCATATGTGGTCCAACCAATCTAAAGATAAGATGACTTAATCATTTTTTAGACATCATCATGTCCTTAAATCACACTGGCTCAATGGCAAGTGCAATCGGTGGATCAATTGGATCTTATTTGTGCTAGTGCATTGAATGGTGCTGTATTACCAAAACAGGCATAAATGTCAGAAAGTCAGGCTCAATGGTCAGGACCTGGTGGTTGACAGGCATTAGATACTTTTTGCCCATGCTAAGAGCATATCACAAGATTCAATCTTGCAATTCAATGAGATCTGCTTTCACATTGCTTCACAATCCCTTTCCAGCAGGTTTTACTCAATTGATCTGATGAAGTTGACTTGTGATTGCACAGATTATCCATGGATTAGATTCTGCAAACACATTGCAGCAATCTACATCCACTTTCCCCACCTCTGTCCTGAAGAGAGCACCCAAAAAGCTCCCATAGAGAGTGTAAATAAATCCCCTGACCCACCATCCCCATCCACCAGGCCAAGGGAGAGCCTAGTATCTCTCTCACAGGAGATCATATCATTATCATGTGATCTCTCATCTAGGCTTGAGGATGCTAATCAATCAGTGGAGATCCTCAAGGCCACATGGGCCACCAAATACAGTTTGGCAGCTGCAATTAATATAATTCAAGGTTATAAGGTCTTACCTGATAAGGAGGTAATTGTGCCCAATCAGCATATGTGGATGGAGACAGCCAAGTGTATGGGTGTCAAATGGTGCCCAAAACAATGGACCAGTCTCACCAATGTGTGGGGACTGACAGTGCAAAGCATCAGCATTGCTAAGGGAAAGCACCACTGTGTTCATGATGATCCATATGCCAGGGGCAAATGGTTGGGCAAGCACACCAAGCCTGATGCAACATCTGCTGCTGCAAATGTGTGTACATGTGCCCTTGGGGAACTGTTGTCTCAACCCCCCCTCCCTCAGATGCCACCACCTCCCTTGAACCAGGTCCCTTTGGACTTGCACCACTGCCTATTCTAGTGGCCTCATCTTCTGCTGATCCTTACAATAGAAAATCTTTATTTGTATAGTAATTTATTTGCCAGATACATAATAAATAAGTGATTAAATAAGTGATAAGAAAATACTTTGGTGTCATTAACACTCATGATTCAAGCCCCAATTCTCTTGCCAACCCAATCACCTTTTATAGTAATTTTTTAACCCACCACTAAAAGTACACAACTGCCTTGGGTGGAGCAAAGTCCACCACAAGCTCAATCACATCTCTAGCACTCACCACCTGGTGTTCCCACACAGAGCCTAATAATAGTGGGATGAGTTACTGATTAAGGATGAAGACAAGGAGACTATTGATTGGCCTGAGTAGCATAGTAGCTTCCAGTGACCTGTATGGAAAAAAATCATATTTTACATATAAAACTTGCAGGCCTAGGGCCAAAGCCAAGCCAAAGCCACCCCAAAGCCAGAATGTTCACATGACAGGCAGGAAGGGATAAGTCAACTCTGCTTATAGTCAACTCAGTGGATAATAAAAGTAAAATATTTCAAGTGCTGAGTTGACTATAAGCAGGCTTGACTTATCCCTTCCTGCCCATCATGTCAGGCCAAGCTGCCGGTGGGCCGGAAGAGCACTACGAGGCACCAATTGCGTGTCTGGATCAGGAACGAAAATTTGGATCCAAGACTTCGTGCCTTACAACCTCTTTGACAGTGAACATCCCATTAGCACTACTCTGCCCAATTCCCGGGAAAGAGTTGACCCTTACCGTGGATAACGACTGGGGACACCAAGTCCTTTATTGACACGAAGCACGAGATGCCCCCTCCGTCGAAACAGGAGGGGTGTTCCCCCTGAGTTCTATCATCTATCATATCCCAACTGTCAGTATATGTAATGGACCAGACACCCGAACTTAAAAAGCCGTTCTCACACGCCCACTGTCACAATTTTCAGCCCCCTCATCCGCTTGGCTAAGAGCGCAGCCCTAATGCAGCTCCTCATTCCCTTACTTTCGCTCCTTGCTTTCTCTACAACTACCGCTGCTGATGTTCCAAGCAAGATCTATGGTGTCAACCTAGGTTCTTGGTGATTCTAAGCCAGCTACTGTGACGTACATGTGTCTTAATCCCAATATGCAGGCTCGTTCTGGAGCCATGGATGCTCCCCAATGGTTTCTCCACCTTTCTCTGTGTTACATGTCCGATGTACTCATCCACTCTCACTACCAGAATGGAAAAGTATGGGCGGCCAATCCTGTTCTGATTGCTCGAAATGCATAGCCTCGGAATTGTGAGCGCATCCATTCGTTTCTGGCATCTTCGAATTGTGCTCTTTAGTGCTCTCGCGGCCGCTTTCCCCAATGACGTAGACCAGAGGTTCGCGAAGCACTGGTACAGTCGTCTTTGTTGGGCCCTTTCATCCGCTACATTGACATCTTCTTCAAGGTCGACATGGTTTACCGAGCACGACGTAGACCACCTCCAGCAACTCGGAATAAATACCGTCCGCATTCCCGTACGTATGTCTAGTATTCTTGCCCTGCAGCTGGCCTCATTGCACCCTCAGCTCGGGTATTGGATCGTAGAACCTCTAGTCAACCGTGAAACAGAGCATTATCCCCGTGGCGGGATAAAGTTTCTGGTCTGTTATATGAATTCGGAACGATTCAGCGCGTGACGCTGGATTGACAGACAAGCGGTCTCGACATGCTTCGCAAAGCGGGAATTCGTGTCATCCTGGATCACCATGCCCTTCCTGGCGTTCAGGTGGCAGACCAAATGTTTACTGGGCAGTGCGTATTTTCAACGACACATCATTATCATAAGAACTGGTAACCTGATGCCGTTACTTCAGCTGCACCAACAATGTCCAGTTTTTTGTGGGTACTCCCGTTGAATTCCTCAATTTGTTTTCTCAACCAAGAGCTAGACGAGCTACAACTACGGTCGCGCACTCACTTGGACTGCTGTTATGACCTTCCTCACCCAACTTCATCCCAATTATGAGAGCGTCTTCTCTATCGAGGCCGTGAATGAGCCCCAAATGGACGCAGAGAAGACCCCCGGATTAGATGAATGTAAGCGCGCCGTACGTACACGACTGTTCCGCAAAGCTCACACAATGAACTGGGCAGTCGAGAAAGATTTTGTCAGGACCGTGCGCGCGATGGAGTGCCTCATCGGGGTAAATGTCCCAGGATGTTCTCTCGGAGGCACGCCGGACGCCACCAACTTGTCCAAAAGGCTCAGAGAGGCGGCCAAAACGAACCCTTCGGGATGGTTCACTTCTACTGTAGTCAAGGCTCTGGAGAAGTCTCTCCCGATGTTAAAATTCATCGAACACGAGCTTAACTGGGTGGTAAACTTCAATGCAGGTGGTCAACGCCCGTTGATCACGACCAAGTTCGTCCTTCCTTTATCTGGCTCGGGGTCGCAGCGGCGTGCTGACTGGGCCTCGATTCCAGCTTCATGGACATAATCTGGCAGTTTAATGGCCCTACTAACCCTGCAGCCGCTGCCATCGGCCCTCAGGCATACGACCACCATTTAATCTACAGGTCGGTCTCTGTTAGTCTCTGCGTTATTTGACCCTTGATTCACGTCACATCTTCTCGTCGCAGCATTGCCGTACGTTGACTTTCTTAGGACTTCCTCAGGACCGTCTCAGCGTTTATCTGACAGGGTGTTGCTCTTCCAAATCCTACTAGTTACTTGCAAGATGTCTGCAGTACGTCCGACACAAATTCATCCTCGGTTTCACCGTCTAACGCCCTGAACTTGAAACCTTCGTATTGCAGATCGAGAGGATGTTCAGCAACTCGAGTCGTTTGGAAATACCCCCTTTTGGTATGGCGAATGGACGCTTTCTACTCAATTCAGCGCGACGGACGACTTCCTGAAAAAGTGGGCTGATGCGCAGAAGCTCAAATATAGTGAAAGTGCTGGGTGGATAGTATGTTCTTCCGCTCCTCGCTCGCTTTCCATGCAATAAGACAAGAACTGAATTGCTGTGTGTAGTTCTTGAATTTCAAACTCGAGGCTGGAAGTCCCTTTGCACGTCAATGGTAAAGTATTGATTTATTGATTGCAACCGATGCTCAACAGGAGCCTTAAAGGTCATACTTTGAAGGAGTCAAACTAGGGTTCTTCACCAAGGACCCGACGCAGTTTAATGATCCGAATGTGTGTGTACCGTATAGGACCAGTACGCCCAAGCGTGATCATGCATTTCGTCGGGACCACTAGCCCCGTACTGCCGGTGCACAACTTTCCCATCGGATCCCATTCGTTTGATTAAACGTGATGGGATGGACATAAGTAGAACGCCATACTCTCTTTTTTGATTGTGCTCTCTTTGTTGGAGCTACTTTATCGAACTCACCCTCGTAGTTAGTCTAGTTCACTTTAGGAGAATCGTGTGAAATATACCCAGTTATTACGAACACCACTTGAGCGAGCTCATCACATATTTTCGTGCGTCTACGGAGTAGGGCGGCGCGTGACGCCAACTGAGAATGTACCCGCCCAACCTAGAAGGGAAGTTCGGGCAGAAGGTGACCGGTGATCAACTGTGAACGATTGAAACAGGACATGGTGGAATGTTGTATTCATTATGTCCGTCCCTTCAGTCGCTCTCTACTGGCACCGGCACCGACGACTTGGCGAGGACTCCTTATCTTGTTGGTCTGTGGATTGGGCACGACCACGAAACTTGCGGGCTCGCAGAAGGATTTCACAAATGGACAAGGAGTTCGTGTAGCCCGCGCATCTCGATTCACGACGACTTTTCCGCCTTTTATCCATCCACTCGTCTCGTTTGTTTTTCGTTTCTGTTTAGTTATGTCTTGAACGCCGCGAAGGCCGCCAAAGTTGACAAGGACCACTGGCAGCGACAAATCTGTCTCCGTCGGCTCTGCTTATCTATCTGCCCGTTGACTCACCCTGGACTCTGTTTGATCGTACGACCTCTCTTCTCAGGCTGCTGTAGCCAAGCCCCAGTCGTCAGTTGGCTTGACCGAGTAGGGGCTCGCGGAGCTCGGCTAAAATGGCACGATCATATCCCGCCCCGCAGCGCTGGCGAACACCCAACGGTCCAACTCACACTTGGGGATCGCGGGTGCGGGTGGACGATGGACGCCGTTATGGCTGCTTTCTAGACCCGGAATCAGCGACTTGTTATCGATCGCGTTCTCTGATAAGGATGCTCTTATCTAGGAATATGTCGGACCAACCTGGCATCGCGAATCGAGCTTGCCGATCCTCCTACAAAGTAGCTGGAACCCATCTCCTTGCACACGTTCAAGTTGTCTCCTTCCGTCTAGTAGAAGCTTTCGATTCTTCGCCGTAGCATCCTTCCTTGTAACAGTACGCTGAACATGTGGTGTTGTGTTGACACCGAGTGCAGACTAGCCTTCGCTATCATATGTGTTGAAGCTAAAAGGATTGTTATTATGTACGGTATTAGATTTTAGGGAGAGCAGTAAAAGGGGTGTTGTACTGACCTCAGTCTTGTGTATGAAAGACTGAAAATCGAACGACAAGTACTGTGCTTAACCCGAGCTTCGGACAGACCCCTCAAACGGACAGTCACAGGTCATCACAACACCCATGAATGGATTTCAACCTCCGATATCAACCCTCCACACCCAATCCTTGCCTCGAAACTCAGCATTTTGCTGACTACTATATTGATCATAAGTATATAGGCCTGATGATTGAAAGTATTAGTGTACTATCACCTATGGGGAACTCGCCATTCCACGACCATCTCGCCAGTCACAAATGTCACGAAAGTAACGGACATGTAACACATGCCAAATTAAAGTCCGCCCGGGATGAAACATTCCCGTGTATTTACAAAGGCAATTTGATTAGGTGACAGCAGTGACCCAGACTCCTCCGACGGTGATCACCCAGCTGGAATCAAACTCCGCACTCCGCCATGACAGAAAGCGTGATGCAGGCGTGACCCCCAGCCAAAACACTACTCGAAAACCACTGAATGGACCTCCATTTTTTCTTTGCTAGAATGACATTAATGGCACTCAATAGTATAACTACAAAGTTTTAAATGGGGTTGTTCGAGCAGATACAGGGAAAAATGAAATTGGCGAGATGGTCGTGGAATGGCGAGTTCCCCATAGGTGATAGTATTAACTATCATTGTGGATTAATGTTAGGTAACAAATGATTTTGGGTGTCAAAATTGAGCGTCATGCTGTGGATGCTAGCAGTATGTACATGCATGAATGGCTTTCTCATCCTCATTCCCAGCACTTCATTTAGGTGAGCTTCATAACCTGGGTTGCCTGCATGCCAGTCCCCCTGCCTATGGTGCCTTTCGGCAGGCATGGGCAGTGACCTTGGTGAAATGTGAGTCAAAGATGCGAAACCGGTGCAGTGCAATGGGATTATTGATAGCATTTGATCTCCGACACGGCATCAATTGGCAGGCGTGACATCTGCCTATTTTCTAGCCCTCCTAGCACTGAGATTTATGAAGGAAACAATACCATAGAAATGTTCAATATACTTACTGTCGTTTTCATGTGACCTTGCACTTGCCATTTTTGGATGTCATTTCAAGTGCAAAATTAAAACTGCTATATCTCAACAGTTTCTCAACAGATTGCCTTGAAACTTAGTCAGTAGAACCTTAGACACTGTATCTAGGTGCAGATAAAATATGGGAGCCTAATATTCAGTTCTTGACATGTCAATTTTTGGGTGCTGACATGAGTGCAAAACTTTGAACTGCCATATCTCAACTGTTTCTCAATCAATTTACTTGAAACTTTGACAGTGGGATCTCATGTACTGTATCTAGGTGCAGCCCAAGAGTTGGGGTCTAATTCCGAGTTCTTGAAGTTTCGACTTTTGTGTGCAATCTGAGTGCAAAATTTCGAACTGCCATATCTCAAATGTTTCTCAATAGATCTCCTTGAAACTTGGACAGTAGAGCCTTATATACTGTATCTAGGTGCCACCAAAATATGGGAGCCTAATATTCAGTTCTTGAAGTTTCGATTTTTGGGTGCCGATCTGCATGCGAAATTTCGAACTGCCATATCTCAACCATTTCTCAATGGATTGCCTTGAAACTTGGACAGTAGAACCTTGTGTACTGTATCTAGATGCAGCCAAATTATGGGTTTCACTCGTTTGAATTTGGGGTGCTAACCCCAAGCATGACAAAATTACATTATTGCTACAGCCCAACACATGACACGGAGGTATTCTTTTGATTACAATGCAGGTACTGTAGAAGACTGCACAACATATCGCCCATGACTGAGGACTCAGATGTCCCTGACTGATGATTGCTACCCAGGCAGGATAGATTGTGCCAATCAACCCATGGCCTGTGTCCTCCCCAGTCTCATGTTTGTAGCCATGGGCTGACTGCTCACAGGGTGTGCAAGATATGCAAGGTGTGCCTCGCGCATGCGCAGCAACAGCTGTGTCAAGAAGGCCAGGGTGACAACGTCGTCCCTGGCGCTGACCCCGCTCGTGGCGCTAATGCTGAGCCCAGACTCGGGGGCAGCATTGGAGTAGCGCTCCCACAGTGTGTAGAGTGAGAGGATCTCCTGCAATCATCGCGATGGTGGGAAGCGACATGCACAGGCCGACTATGAAGCCGACAAAGTCCTGCTGCAGCACGAGCGCGGGCTTTTGGTGCACGCTGCCAATGTTTGTGCATAAGGAGCGGCGGGGAGGGGGCGCGTGCGCCACAGATTGCGCTTGGATCACATCGTGCGTCTTGTCATTCAGCACGAGTGTGAGGTAGATCACGGTGATGGTGATCATGTGTGGTGGGTAGAGGAGGCAGAGCTTGGAGCGGTACATGTCGTCGTCGATGAACCTGTCAAAGTTCAAACATGCCATGTTTGGTCAGTTTTCTTTTGTGGTTTGGAGAGTGGGGGGGAGGGAGGAGTAGGAGATGATGACGTGCCATGCTGTTTGTAGGGGCCCTTCCCCGAGCTCGAGTCTTCCCTTGCCGGTGCCCCAGTATCATGGGCTGTTGTCGATACCGATCCTGACCTCTCCAGCTTCAGAGACGACTGTGTGTGCCACTTCTCTCCCACATAAAGTGAGGAGGGTGCAGTATGGATGGAGCATGATGAGGCACATTCAAGGTCGCTCACGAGATTCAAGCTTCAAGTTGTCCGAGGGGCAGTTCTTGATTCCATACACCTCCTCTGGTCACGTGATTGAGCGATGATTGGTTGGCAAAATGAAGTCAATCTAAAAACCCACTATGTATGGCTGAACATGAGGCACGATTCGGATTTTGGAGATGATATTCTTGATATGGACAGGAGATTCTTCTGTCGTTGTGGTGACGTAGCAGCACACGGCTATCACCATGAAGGGGTCCGTCTCGCAGCACACGTTTTTGACGTAGAACCACCTGAAAAAGGCCATGGCGGTGGTGATCACACGCTGATGCAGCGTCAAGCATTTGCCTAACCCTAACATCGCGATGACTGGTGGGGGGGAAGGCATGGCATAAGCTGCTGAAATGGAAAATGTGTGGGAACTCTGTGGACTTGACATATTGAAGGTCCCCGCTCCCTCTTTTTGTTCCTCCTTTCGAAAATACTCCACAGAGACCCCTCAAGAGTCCTCAAATACCCCCCTCTATGCGACTGTTGGTCTCGCTCTTGTAGGAGGCCTCGGCTATCATGTATACAGTTCCTCGAACACTGCTGCGACTACTGTGAAGTCCGGTATGCAGTCTGCCAAGCCTGCTCTTAAATTCACCCCGACAAAAGTGAATTATCAGAAAGTGACCATCTTGTTGCCACTCTATGACAAATCTTGGGACTCAAGCTCTGCTTACAGGTGTATAACAAAATTGTGCAAAAATTTGACAACACTGGCAATTATGATGGTACTTCTTGCCACATATCCATATCTTTATACACCACCCCCTCGCTCATTACTTTCAACGAGATGGCTGTTTTGGTCCTGTCCTCCTCCATCTCGCGTGGCACAGTGCTGGCACCTATGATAATGAAACTAAGACTGGTGGCAGGTGTGGTCCTAACCATGTATCTGTGTCATGTCTGATACATACATGAGAATAGCAACTATGCCACCATGCATTTCGCCCCTGAATCCCTCAACGATGCTAACAATGGTCTTCCAATCGCTCGTGCTATGATGGAGTGGATTAGCTACGGTAATCTTTGGACTCTCGCAGGTGTTGCTGCTATCCAGGTGGTTACTGGTGGATTGAGATAGCTCATCTCCAAGCAGGAAACGGGCGGCCCTAAGATCCCCTGGCATCCTGGTTGCATCAATGGCTTTGCCAAGGACGTGACCCCAGATGGTCATCTACCTGATGCATATCAGGGTCAGGACCACCTCCACGCTGTGAGTGATATTGTCCTGCCGTCGATGATTTATCATGACACTCTGTTTTCAGATCTTCTACCACATGGGGTACGATCCATCGAATATTAATATGCTGGGTTACCTGACTATTGATTTTCTAGATTCAATGCTTGCTTGAGCGTGGCACGATCCACTATCCAGCATTTGCGTTGATGAGAAAGGTTTGAACAGGATCAGAATATAGGGCATTGAGGATGGAGCTTACTTGTGTGAGCTTGCCCAGAAGTCAGTCGCCATCGGAGCATGGCGCAGAAAGCCTTTACTTGGAGGTGAGGATGACGATGCTGCAGCGCTCAACTCGGACAGGCACCAGCAAGGGAAGACTCGAGCTCGGGGAAGGGCCCCTACAAACAGCATGGCACGTCATCATCTCCTACTCCTCCCTCCCCCCCACTCTCCAAACCACAAAAGAAAACTGACCAAACATGGCATGTTTGAACTTTGACAGGTTCATCGACGACGACATGTACCGCTCCAAGCTCTGCCTCCTCTACCCACCACACATGATCACCATCACCATGATCTACCTCACACTCATGCTGAATGACAAGACGCGCGACATGATCCAAGCGCAATCTGTGGCACACGCACCCCCTCCCCGCCGCTCCTTGTGCACAAACATTGGCAGCGTGCACCAAAAGCCCACGCTCGTGCTGCAGCAGGACTTTGTCGGCTTCATAGTCGGCCTGTGCATGTCACTTCCCACTGTCGCGATGATTGCAGGAGATCCTCTCACTCTACACGCTGTGGGAGCGCTACTCCAATGCTGCCCCTGAGTCTGGGCTCGGCATTAGCGCCACGAGTGGGGTCAGCGCCAGGGACAACGTTGTCACCCTGGCCTTCTTGACACAGCTGTTGCTGCGCATGCGCGAGGCACACCTTGCGTATCTTGCACACCCTGCGAGCAGTCAGCCCATGGCTACAAACATGAGACTGGGGAGGACACAGGCCATGGGTTGATTGGCACAATCTATCCTGCCTGGGTAGCAATCATCAGTCAGGGACATCTGAGTCCTCAGTCATGGGCGATATGTTGTGCAGTCTTCTACAGTACCTGCATTGTAATCAAAAGAATACCTCTGTGTCATGTGTTGGGCTGTAGCAATAATGTAATTTTGTCATGCTTGGGGTTAGCACCCCAAATTCAAACGAGTGAAACCCATAATTTGGCTGCATCTAGATACAGTACACAAGGTTCTACTGTCCAAGTTTCAAGGCAATCCATTGAGAAATGGTTGAGATATGGCAGTTCGAAATTTCACATGCAGATCGGCACCCAAAAATCGAAACTTCAAGAACTGAATATTAGGCTCCCATATTTTGGTGGCACCTAGATACAGTATATAAGGCTCTACTGTCCAAGTTTCAAGGAGATCTATTGAGAAACATTTGAGATATGGCAGTTCGAAATTTTGCACTCAGATTGCACACAAAAGTCGAAACTTCAAGAACTCGGAATTAGACCCCAACTCTTGGGCTGCACCTAGATACAGTACATGAGATCCCACTGTCAAAGTTTCAAGTAAATTGATTGAGAAACAGTTGAGATATGGCAGTTCAAAGTTTTGCACTCATGTCAGCACCCAAAAATTGACATGGTCTTCAGCAAGCTTTGACACTGCATTGTTGTTGCAGAATATCGCTGTTGGATTAGGTTGCGTGAATTGGGTTTGAGAGAGAAGCTGTCATAGGAAAATGGCCTCATGAGTCACGCCATGTAGTGTGATGCATTCCACGTAACATGAACTGTCAGCGACAGTTCGTTGTTTGCGAGATGACCATGATATAACACCGGATCCCAGTGTGAAGCAGTAAGTGGCAGTGGACTGGCTGGTGTCAATGCAGTTCGCAAAGTCTGAGTCTGAGTGCCTGAGAAGGGTAATGGGATGCGTCCCCCCTAGTCTGAGTGATAATGAATGTGACCCTTTGAGGTAGCAGAGGATGCGTATGGCTGCAGACCAATGATCTTGGTTGTAGCAATCCATGAATGATGCTAGTTTCCCAATGGCAAAGGCAATGTCAGGGCGGGTGGTGTTAGCAAGGTAGATGAGATTGCCAATGAGAGCAGGATATGGGGTGGTGTTTCATCATGCTAGCACATCCGGTGTGACAGGAATAGTTTTGTTGTTGCGCTGGAGTTGTAGGCCGGGTGTCATGGGAAGATCCACTGGATGGGCATCAGATTGTCTGAACTGTTGCACGATGTGATCAATGAAGGATGATTGGCAGAGTGAAATCATCTTGCCAACATGGTCACGTCTCATGGATATGCCGAGGGCATATTTGATCAGACCCAGGTCCAAAATTTCCCAATGTGATTGCAGCAGTGACTTGAATGAGTCATTCTCAGCCTCGGAGGAGGCAATGGAGATGATGTTGTCAATGTGGACAAGGACAAGGATTGTACCTGTTTGGGTGGTTCAAGAGTAGATGCACCACTCACATGGGAGTCATCTGAAACCCCAATCCTCAGCAGCTTTGTTGAATGTTTGGTTCCAAATTCTGCTGGCCTGCTTCATGCCATATATGCTTTTCATCAGCTTCATTACCCATCCTTCTTTTCTGGGTGCCTTGAAGCCAGTGGGTTGTTCCATGAACATTGTTTCATCTGGGGGCAAAACACCATGTAGGAAAGCAGTTTTGATGTCAAACTGTTGGATGTCCCAATCGAGTGAGGCAGTGATATGGAGGAGAACGTGGAAGGATTTGGGACACATGGTGGGGGTGGTGGTTTTGGTGTAGTTGAGGCTGTATTGTTGTGCATAGCCTTTGGCTACATAACGGACCTTGTATTGTATAATATTGCTGAGGTTGTCCTGCTTCTGCTTGCAAATCAGTTTACCACACAATGGCCATTGCCGTGCTGGCACAGCAGAGTGAGGGACAAGGACAAATACTTGTAGGTCATCCAAGCTTTCGAGTTCATCATGCACACCAGCAATCCAATATTCACATTCTGGTGACAAGAGGGCAGCTTCCCAGGAGGGTTCATCATCTTCTGAAGCATCGATTGAACCAGTATGTATGGATGTGAGAGCTTGGGCAAGGGAGGGAAAGGAATCATCTGGTGAGATGGGAAGGAGAGTATGTGTATCATGAAGTGGAAAATATTCAGAGAGAAAGTTACAAATTAAGGTATTAGGATGTTGAATAGAGAGGGAAGAGTGTTGAAAAGTAGGTATTGTATCAGTAGTACTGTGAAGAGGTGGGGAAGCGGTATCAAGATGTAATGGTAAGGTGGAACAGGTCATGGTGGTCTCAGGAGGGCAAGGGTGGGACAGGCATTGGAGGCCATTGTTGGTAAGGAATCATGAGGTTGGGATCAGGATACGAGTTGACCAGCGCAAGGAGACAGAGGGGTTATTGATGGCAGACAAGGATTATTAGGTAGGTGATGTGCTGGAGGGGGATCAGGAGTAGGGTGTTAAGATCCGTGAGATCTTAGTACCGACTCTTTAGTGAAAGAGTTGCTTGATATAGTTCAAGCACTAGACTTCGAACCCTTTGATATTATCTCAGGAAGATTAAATGTAGAAAAGAGAGGGGCCTCTTTCAGTTAGAGTCTGCACTACAATTTGTTTAGATCGGTAGACAAGATGATTGTCTTGTTGAAAGTGTAAGTCGAGCGTAAGGCTTGACTTCTTGGTACCACAGACTATTTATACGATATCTCAATAACTGCTGATCCGATTCGTACGAAACTCAGGGTGCACATAGCTGAGAACCAGTAGTATCCAAATACAGAAGGCGCAATTCAAGAATGTTAGGGATGACTCATGCGTGAGTCATTCTTTTCTAGTATCAGTCATGAATCAATAAGCAGTGAGTAAGCTCTTGCTGATCAGGATTAGTAAGCAATCACTAAGCCAGACAGGATCAGTAAGCAATCAGTAAGCGACCACTAAGCCAGATCAATAAGCAGACATATGAGTAATCACAGATGAGTCAGCAAAACAGATGACAGTCGGAGAACAAGAGAATCTTAACATAGGGGAACGAATCGTATCGGTGGCAATGGGAACAGTAGTGATGTTATTGGGGGTGGAGGGGGGTTGCAGTTGGGTACATACAGGTTGGGTAATGTGACATATAGTAGTGGACATTGAAGGTGTATCAGGAATGGGGGGTTCTAAACTATTAGGTTAAGTGGGCTGCAGAGGGGGGGCCAGATGTATGCTGTCAGGGGGGGGAAGGGCTAATCCATTAGGTAAGGAGGAATGTATGGTGGTAGGATGTGCGTCGGGTATGGGGGTATGAAATCTTGTAGAGATGGAGGGTAGGGGAAGGCTAGTAGGGAGAGGTAGTGTAGCATGGACTTCGGTGAGAATAGGAGAGGAGTTTTGATGGGTGTTAACCTTCGGAGGGTTGGATGTGTGGGGGATGGTGTTGGAGTCCCAGGTGGGTTCTTTATCATTAAGTACTATGCTGTTGGGGTAAAGGGGGGTGGCTGATGCGTTGAGGTGCTCAATGAACGAGACATGGAAGCAATTGAAGATACATCCAGTTGTTTTGTCCCACAGACAATAAGCTTTAGCATTTGGGGCATATCCAATAAGGACACATGCAGTGGAGCATTGAAGAATCTTTGGTTGCCTTCCCAGGATTAATGCAAAACACAGAGAGCCAATCTCACAGAGATGGGACAAAGATGGCTTATGACCAAACCAAGATTCAAAAGGGGTCTTTCCCCCAAGAGTTTTGGATGCAGTAAGTGTGGTCAGGTACATAGCTGTTACATTGAATTCATCCCAGAAGGAGGGGGGCACATTGCAAGCCAAGCGCATACTGCGTGCTTTGTTCATGATTGTTCAATGGAGGCGCTCCACTCATCCATTTTGGAGTGAGGTGTAGGGCACCATTCTTAGGTGCTGTATTCCATGACAGGTGCACCAATTGGCAAATTGATTGGAGACGAGTTCCCCATTGTCAGAGATGATATATGTTATGCATCAGTCCGATTGGTTTTTAACAGCCCATTTCCAGTCATCAAGTTTCAGGGTGGCTGCATCTTTTGATACTAGTGGGATTGTCCAAACATAACTCAAGAAGTCATCAATGATATTCATTGAGTAATGACAACCTGAGCAAGATATTACAGACATGGGTCCCATCAGGTCAACTTGTATTTTCTCCAGGCATTGAGACACCTTGGGGCCTTCACATGTTTTAGGAAGTGGGGATTGGGTCTGCTTTCCAAGGATACAGTATTGGCATTTTGGCAGAAGCTGAGACAAGTCAATTGTCATACCATTGACACAGTGTGATTTTGCCATGTCTAGGATGGTTTGGAAATTACAGTGTCCAAGTCGTCGATGCCATGTCTCAACATTCAGGACACAGGATGACAGCAATGCATGTTGAGGTTGAAGGGCATCGAGCTCATATAGGTTTCATGTGGGTGAAAGATGACCTGTGAATAGGGTGTTTCCTGTGTGGTCAGTCACCCAGCAACAAATGCAATCGAAGTGAGCAGTGTAGTTTCCTGCACAGTTAAGACAAATAATGGAGATCAGATGGACAGTGGCAGATGGGATATAGAGTGTGTTGTTTAAATGGATAACAGAACTGTCCTTAGCCATAAACTGTATGGTGCCTATACTGATGGCTTGGACTTGGGACCCACTGAGTCCCATTACAGGATGAGGAGCTGTCGGATTAATGGAAACAAAGTCAGAGCAGGAAGGGGAAATGTGGCACATCATGCCTGTGTCAAACATAAAAGGTGCATTTTGGACTGGGGAGTCCTCTAGTGCCCAGGATGAGTGATGTCTGGCATGGGTGGTTTTGTCCAAGGTGTGGAGGGACCAGTCGAGTGAGGTGGATTGTGGTACAGGTGACATGGTTGGGTCACTCAATGCAACGAATGTGTGATATTCAAAGTCATCACCAGTGGACAGTAAAAGCAGGTCAGTGGGTGTTGGAGGTATAATATGTGATGTCATTTGTGGTGGGGTTTGGTAGCATAGGCGAAGACATTGAAGGGTTATCAGCAGGTGGCGGCAAGGTGTAATAAGTGACACCATTGATAGTCAAATTGGGCAAAGGGGGTGGGGTGTCTATGACAGAGGATGTTGTGTCAGAGGCCACATGTGCTGCATGCTGCTGAGCGGAAGTTGAGTGGTTTTGCAATCGTGTGAATGTGAGCCGCTGGGCATTCCATGCCTCATTGATGGAACGACTGGCCATTTTGCTGCCAGGTTTAATGCAGAAGTCAGAAAGGTGACCCAACTGTTTGCAATGAGAGCATAACACTCTTGGTCACGTGGAGGTTGGGTGCATGGCCAATGTTGGGAAAGCTGTGGGCTGTATAGCGCCCTGTGAAGTATGTTTCTTGATAAGGGATTCCTCACTTTGAAGACATTGAATAAACATGGCCAATGAGAAATTGGGGTCGTTGGCAAGGGACTGGATTTGGGATTGGAGATGGTGGAATTCATTGCTGAGGGAATTGATGATGAGCACCAATAATAGCTTGTCGGTGTCGATAGGTCCCATGTTGATGATTTGTTTGTGAAGTTGGCAAATTTCAAACAGGGTGGTGCTGATGGGAGTGGACAAGATGAAGCGAATGTTGAGTGCCTTCTTCAAGGTGAGTACTTGCGCATACAGTCCTAGCTTTTCATGCCTTTGTTTCAGCATTTCGTAGACCTTGTGAGAAGATGCAGTGCAGACTTTATCACTGAGGAATTCATATTCGATGGGGCTGATGTGGCAGAGGATGAATGTTTGCAGGGAGATGTTGTTGCTTGACCAGATCCAGTGAGCCTTGGCATGAGTTGCAATGTCAGGGCGAGGAAGGGTGCCTTCCAGCCAGTGTTTGAATCCCTGACCATACATGACAAGGCAGAGATGCTTGTCCCATTCAGACCAGTTGGCTTTGTTGAGATTGAGAATGAGATGCGCAGGCCAATTGTTGTCCAAGAGGAAATGTTCAGTGAGTGTGATCTTGTTGTGGGAGGGATCAAGGATAACAGGTGGAGTATTGCCCACAGTGGGCAGTGATGTAGTATGTATGGGAATGGAGATAGGTACGGGGGTATTACTCATAACGGTAGGTATTGGGTTATTATCCATAGTGTGACTGATGTGAAAATATGGGAAGAGAGGGACATGTAAATATGGTATGTGAAAGGAGGATGATGTCTGAAGCTGAAGGAGGATAAGATGATTGAAATGATTACTGAAGAGGATATGCACCAGGGAACTGGTGACAATAATGGGCTCAGTCTAATGGAGTGAGGACAAGAGAGATGATGGAATGTGATGGTGATAACGATAGGATGGATGAGAGTGGCAAATGGGGAGATGATTATAACAGGAGGCTGTATGGGAGTGTTCAAGATCAATGTCTATGAAAGCATCAAAATTGATATGACGCAGGAAGTGAGGCATCAGTATGAATGAATTGGACATGGAATAGAGGTGTCATGAAGTTGATATGGTGTTGATACGATGCGGGAAGTGAGACATCCTAAGAGTCACAATAAAGTGTTGAGGGGTAGACTGCCAGATGAAGTGAAAAGAGTAGGAGTGATTGGGAGTTGATTGGGGACAACCATGATGGGGAATGAGGTTGGCAGTTTCAAATCACAGCTCAGGGCCCATAACATATTGGTTGATAGGTAGTGGTAGTGGTTAAGTTGTTATTGTACCATATGAGCAGGGTGTTAACCCTATATACATACATTTGGAATGTGTATCTATCTATGGTCATGATGTTGAACTACCGAACTCTAATAGACATGCCCATGGCTGTGATGATGGCAGGTCCATCCTGGTGAAAATTCTCTTGCTCCCATCATCTTTCATTCCTTTGCACCTCAATGCCCACTGCTTTGCAATCTCCTCCAGCATGGGTGGGTGACTCCAGTGTAAGACCAAAATGGCCATGAAAGCTATCCTATGCAACCATGAACCTGGTGTGTTTGACTTTTTTAAAATTTTTATATACCCTCTTTTTAACCTCTTCTCACTGCAACAGAATGGCCAGCACCATGGGGATGTCACAGCCATCAGAAGGCTGAGGTGTGGGCCATGCATGTGACACACATTTTGTACATGCTGTGGTGATGACACAGTCATCAAGGCAGTCAATGGGTGTCTCAGCCTTTTTGTGTGTTTTCATTCTTCCCCCTTCTTTTGCTTCTCCCTCCCCTCCCCTCTACTTTACACAGTGCTAACTATGTCTTGCAGGTTTACATCACATGGCATGCATGTATGTGGCCATTTGCAGGCCCACAAGAGGCCATTCTGCCTGCTTCCAAATAACATTACTGGCTTTTATTTCCCTGTGCACACATGCATTTTTCCTTTCATTTTTCCCTTCATTTCCTCTTTTTTTTGGGGGGGGAGGTTTTGGGTCTTCTAATCCAGACTATATTCAAGTTGAGCTCTGCAGTTGTTTTCTATTTATTTCATGTCCTGGTGACCAACAACAGGTTTTGTGTGGTACCACACCTCCTGTGAACATCCTTGTCCTTTGCTTTTAAGGGGTCACATTGCACATCATCCTCAACCCATCACACATTCTCCCTTTTTTTTTCCCCTCTTTTTACTTACACTTTCCATCATCCTCTCACAGCAACAGGTCTTCCAGGTGTACATCACATGATGGGGCTGTCTCATGCTTTCTAACTTTTCTTTTCCTCTGCTATAGTCACCAATGCACAAACACACCACAGATGATTCACTATGTGTGTGTGTCTTTCTTTTTGTTTTGCTTTCACTGCTCTCTCATGCATTCCACATGCAGGAGCTATATGTGATCAGTGTCATTGTGGCTGTGGCTGTGGCTAATACCTGCATGCGTGATCTTTTCTTTCACCTTTCCTCTGCATTACACAAACAGGGCCATGATGACAGAAACAGCCACCCATACATGTATGTTGTTACTGCTTTTTCCCCGTGCTCTCACATTATGGATTATGAGCAAGATGACAGTAACAACCATGTAAATATCTCACATGAAATGCAATGCAGTTGAGTATGTTATCTTTAAAGGATCTCTCCATTCTATGGCATGATATATCTCAGGTTTGCTGCTTTCGTTATTCTTTTCATCACTTCTTTTTTCGTTATCACTCACTTCACATGACCATGCACTGGCTCCCATTCCCCTGCAGTGGCAAAGATGATGATGACTCAGGAATGGATACAGCAATGCACATGGTGTGAATGGCCATTCTCCTGGCTTCCAAATTGCTCAAATATATAAGCAGTTGACTTGGCCATATCCATATGATGAATTGCTGTCTTTGATAGCATGATGGTAAGAGTTCTGTGTTTGGTTGAGTGATCACATTAGGGTTACTAATTGGCAGATGAGTTGCCTGTGCTATGATGAATGACTCCTCTTTCATGGGATGATGGTAAAATTTTTGTTGCTTCCCATGGCAAGGCTAATAATTGAAGGATGTTCAAGTCAATTTCAGTATCTGATAATGTTTTGATCAGGTGAAGGGAAGAAGCATGTAGAGTGAAATTGGAATACAGTAAGTGTAAGAGTACATGAATTCAGTCTATGTCTATGGATAGTTCTGCTATTGATATGAAGATTATGATGGATTACACATGGTGATTTTGCTTCTCCATTTACTCTACAAAGGATTACACTCAGTAATAAGTGATACTAAAGGCATATTATGGCCTTTTGAGGAACAGAATTTCGAAGCCAGACTGAAACTTGTGAAACTCAAGGATTTTTCAGAGATTGCCTAATAAGTACTAAGGATTACACATGGTGATAATTGTGAGATTATGATATACCTCCTCTCCCTTTATATCCAAAAAAGGATTACACATGAAGAGAATGCTCATGGCCCACCAAAGGCACACCCCTTGGGCATAGCCCAAGCAAGCTTCAGCTTGTCTATAATTAAAATGAAAGGGGTTGGAGGATTGATGGATTGGGCAGTCTCTGGTCAGCCCTGGATGGCAACCCAATGACAAAGTTCAGTTACTAAGTGGTGAAAAAATCTTTTTGACCATGAAAATAGGGGTTGTGCAATGATGATGCATACTGCATCCCTGTCCGTCCTGTCCTCCTCCTCCCATCTCCTGTCTCCCATCTCCTCTACCCAACTCCCATCCCACTCTCCTTCCCTCCTCCCCCATCCTTCAACCATTGTTCAGTTCAAGATGTTCACAAGGACTTGATGATGGTCTCAGACATTTGGTGTGTTTTCAATTTCCCCCCTCCCTTTTTCATTTTTCTGAAAATAGGGGTTGTTTCACTTCATCCTTTCCTTTCCTTTCCTCTCCCCTCCCCTTGCCTCCACCCTGGTCTCTCTACTCAGGATTTTAAGACCAAAATGGCCATGAAGATTATCCTGTGCAACTGACTGGCCTGTAAGGTGAGCCATATTGCTGGCCTCAGAACCACATGTGGACCACGGGCAATGTGTGATGCTCAGCCTCCTCCCACACCTTGCCTCCTTCCTCACATCTTGTCCTCAGTCCTCGCCACCAACCATGCGCACATGCCACGCCTCAGCACACATGACACGTTCATGTCTCAGGCCTTTCACCATGGCCTCAACTGTCTCAACCAGTCTCAATTCTCTTTCATGCCTATCTCACTTTCATGCCTTTCATCCTTAGTACTTCTCTCCTGTATATAAAACACCTAGCTACTCTGTAGTAGAAAAAAAGAGGAATACAGTCTTCTTGAGTTCCCCCTACCTTCAGTCAGAAACAACCACATGTGAGTGATCTTGCTCTCCTCTCCTCTCCTTCTCTTCTCCCTCCCCCCCTTTTCCTGCTTGCTCTTGGGTCAATACAACCATCTCGGATTGCCATCCAGCCCCACAAACTCTGCACACCCCGGTTTGGCTTGCTTCAGGCCTATGGGTGTCTCACAGGCATTGTGTGTTTTCACTTTTAGCCCCTTTTCTCTGCTTTCTCCATCTCCTATCTCTTCTTTCTTTCTTTGGTGTCCTTTCCTTCTCACTCATGTCTCCTTTACCAGCATGGTCAGGTCAGGTCATCAAACACTCAGTGTTTTCTGATCCGTGAAAAAAATTGTTTTTGAGCTCACAAATAGGGGTTGCATGACAATGATGCATACCTCATCCCTGTCCTTGTCAAGACTCACTGTTGAACTATCCAGTTCAAGAGTGAGGGGTAAGTTTGGAGACAAGTCGATAGACGTCCAAGACGGCGTGG
>JAGFNK010000629.1:0-28981 GCA_025769875.1 Russula earlei | reverse complement strand
AACAGATGGTATGCGGCGAAGGCGGCGTTGAACAGGAGGACGAGCCAAACGACGAGGAGGTACCAGATGGGGACTGGTAGGTGTTGCAGGAGGCAGAGGCGAAGAGCAGAGGCCAGTGCAGCGAGAGGGCTTTAAACAAGGCGGTCGTTGAAGAGTACCTTGGAGGCGAGGGGAGTCTTTAAACTGAGCGGTCGCAGGGGAGTACCCAGGAAGAGGAGAGTATCACAAATGGACAGTCTGACGACTGCCATGCTTCATTGGGGCTTATATACAGTGTACAGGGTCGATTACAAAGACCTGGGACTATTCTAGACTTCTTTGATACCATCCAATAGGACTACAGAGGCATAAACTTGCTTGTGTCAAGTTTCAGGCTTACTGAGCGCATTACTGATCATTGTGGAGCGATGACATCATTATGATGTCACTGTGGAGCGCTTAGTGAGCCTATGAGGTCACTGTGGAGTCGCTCAGTCAGCTATGATGTCATTGGAGCCTGGATGACGTCAGATGATTTATGCAACAGTTTCTAAGAGTTTGTGCCGCTGTTTCGGGTCCTTGGTGGCTGGGTGGCCATGTGGCTGCCACGCGATGATTACCCGATTAGGAAACGGGTGTCTGGTCGATGTTATAGTGCCTTTGCAATAGCGATATCTTGCACTGCAGGGGGAATAGCCCAGAAAACGGAAGGGAGTTGGTAATGCAAAATGAGAGAGGTCTCTCTTGAGTGAAATAGGACCATCTACGGTCAGGACCTGGCCTTGGTTCGTAACATTCATCCCCTCTTTATAGACTTGTTGCTCCTGCAACGGTAGGGACTTGTTTCTTTGGAAGGTGGAGTAGTTTGCATATGAAAAGTCGAAGTCTGTTTGTTCGTGGGGAATTCTTTCTTGTTCTATGGATTGCTTTGGGGATAGCTGTGGTCGATTGAGTGCATGTGATCGCAGGGGTTCTTTGAAAAGTTCGTTGGTAACAAGGATAAAGGTAGTCGTCGACAGAGGTCATGATGAGAGTTATTGGTTTAGGGGTTACTCCTGGTGGGAATTGTTTTAAGCGCTTTCGGATATTTCCGATGGAAGTCTTTGACAAGTGATTGCGCTCTTGATAGGTTAGAGGCTGGTTCCCAAGTATTTTCTGCAGCAGTGTACCCTTTCCATTTAACTAGGTATTGAATCCCTTTGCGGTTCGGGGAGAGTCGAGAGTTTAAGATCTGTTCCACTTCGTATTGCTCTTCTCCTTCGATTAGTACCGGTGGTGGGTTTGAGAAGTTAGGGCCGTGGGCAGCGGTTTCTTTATAAGGTTTGATCAGGGAGTGGTGAAAAACTGGGTGTATCTTCCAAGACTTTGGTAGTTCGAGGCGAACGTTTACTGGATAGGCAGTGGTGACTTTGAATGGCCCGTAGCGTCGAGGGGCTAGTTTTGCTTTTGGGTGAGTGGTTCGTAGATTTGTGGCTTCCAGCCATACTTGATCCCCTTCTTTAAAACGAAATGTGGAGGATTGAGGTCCTGATTGCTTCATGATTTCTGTTGCTCGGTTCAGGGAGGCAGCTACTTCTTCTCTGAGTTGGTTTAGTCTTGATAGTCTTTCTTGGATTGAAGGGAACTTTGATGTAAAGGCAAGGGGCGGAGCAAATGTTGGGTTAAAGCCATACCAGACCTCAAAAGGGGGTTTGTTCGTAGCACTGTGTTGTCTGGCATTATGTGCGAACTCCATAAAGGGAATCAGTTCTGCCCAATTGTCTGCTTGATGGTTGCAAAATATTCGTAGGTATTGTTCTAGTTCTTGGTTAACTCGTTCTGTTTCTCCGTCTGTCTGTGGGTGATATGCTGTGCTTAATGATACTTTGACATTTAACTTCTTCCATAGTTCTTGAGTAACTTTTGCTGCGAATTGAGGGCCTCTGTCTGATATTATTTGTGTCGGGAGGCCTATTCTTCTCCAGACATTGTTCATGATTAGTGTCGCTGTTTCATCTGCTGTGATTGTCTTGTGGCAAGGGGTAATGATTATTGCTTTACTGAATCGATCTACCACGACTAGGAGGCTGTCAAAGCCTTGTGAAATCGGTAGGTCCGTGATAAAGTCCATGGTAATGCTTTTCCATACTTCTCCAGGCTGGTGTAATTGGTACAAGGGGTGTTTCTGTCTTTGGACGGTTCTTTGTACTCTGGCAAATTGCGCAACCGTCTACGTAACTTTTGACATAGGTTAGCATTCCTGGCCACCAATAGTTTCGGCTGATTAGTTCGTAAGTTTTCCATTGGCCAGGATGTCCAGTGGCAAGGGAGTCGTGGTGTAGTTTCAGAATTTTCTTTCTTAGGGTGTCGTTGTTTGGGATATAGACCTTTCCTTTGAATAATATTAGTCCATCTTCGAGGTTCCAGTCCTGTAAGCCTTTGGATAGTCGTCTTGGTCCATTCTTTATAATGATTGCTAACGCGTTAGATACTTCTGGGTCATAGTCTTTGCTAGATCGTAGTTGTTGTCGAAGTTCTTGGTCGCCGATTGGTTCTGTAGCAGGAGGTGCGTGTTGCTCTGATTTTAAAAAATTTGTCATCTAGGAGCACCTTTCCATCATTTTCGTTTTGTATCCCCTCTTTAAAGTCTGGCCGCCTGGACAGACCGTCTGCTTTGTTCATAGTTCCTGGGTGATGGGTGATAGTGAAGTCAAAATTGCTGAGGAGGAGTGCCCATCGGGCTTGTCGTCTCGTGAGT
Source organism: Russula earlei (assembly GCA_025769875.1). Classification (NCBI taxonomy): domain Eukaryota; kingdom Fungi; phylum Basidiomycota; class Agaricomycetes; order Russulales; family Russulaceae; genus Russula; species Russula earlei. The sequence continues at coordinate 26,265 of JAGFNK010000629.1, read as the reverse complement.
TTCTGTTTTGTCATGAAGTATGTCAAGTTATTGTGGTCTGTCCATAGATCAATGGGGTGTGTAGCGCCTTCAAGGTAGTGTCGGAAGTGCCAGAGGGATAAGACAATAGCAAGGAGTTCTTTATCGTAGATCATGTAATTTCGTTGTGCGGGGTCCAAGGATTTCGAGAAATAGGCTACTGGGTGATATCTATTAAATTCATCGGGTTGTTCCAAGATTGCACCGACTGCAAAGTCACTTGCATCGCAGATGAGTCGAAAGGGTTTCGTATGGTCAGGTAACATGAGGATTGGGGCCGTTGTGAATGCTTGGATTAGTTTCTGAAATGCTTGTTCTTCATCGTCTTCCCACTTGAAGGGGTTTCTTTCTTTGTTAAGTTAAACAAGGGCCGTGCTATTCGAGAGTATTGGTGGATAAATCGTCGATAGAAGTTGCAGAATCCTAGAAATGCTTGTACTTCTGTAACATTGGTCGGAGTAGGCCATTTTGTAATGCCTATTAACTTGTCTTGGTCCATGGATATTCGTCCTTGGGAGATATTGATGCCTAGGTAACTAATAGAGGTTTGTCGGAAAGCACATTTCTCTGGTTTCAAGTATAAGTCGTGGTCTTGGAGTGTTTTTAGGACCTTATGTGTCCAGTCGTCTAGTTCGTTCAAGGTTTGCGCCATGATTAGTATATCATCTAGATAAACAACCACTCGTTCAGTGGCAATGTATTTGCTAGGATGGTGTTCATAAAGCGTTGGAAAGTGGCTGGGGCGTTGCAGAGACCAAATGTCATTATCAATGGTTCGAAGAGTCCTAATGGTGTCTTGAATGCTGCGAGGTGTTCATCGCCTTCTCTTAGGCGGATATTGTTGTATCCCCATCGTACGTCAAACTTGGTAAAGTATTGGGCTCCTTGGAGTTTGTCAATTAATTCAGGAATCAAGGGTAGTGGATACGCGTCTTTGACAGTTGCTGTATTCAGGGCTCTGTAGTCTTGTACTGGTCGTAGATTTCCTCCTTTCTTTTCTACAAAGAAGAATGGGCTGGCAATAGCTGCTTTTGATGGTCGGATTGTGCCTCTTTTCAAATGTTCGTCTAAGTATTCTTTTAGGGCTTGTAGTTCCTTGGGAGTAAGTCGGTAGATGCCAGAATCGCGTCGGGCGATCCCTGGTTTTAGATTGATTGCATGGTCCCATGGTTGGTGAGCAGGAAGGCGTTGAGAGGCTTGTTCGTCAAAAACCTTTCGCCATTTCAAGAACTGGACAGGGATAAGTTCGTCTAATGTCTTGGGGGGTGTTTCTGCATGGGCTAGTTTGGTAGCTGTGGTTGATTTGGCTCTTATGCTGATTGTCACTGGTCGAAATGCATTGTAGATTTGTTCGTCCACACATGGGTTCAATGGTCCTTCAGTATCTGGGAAGATTAGTGCAGCAACGTTTGCAAATTCAGGTTCTTCTTCTTCAGGGAAAGTAAGCGCTTGTATTTGGTAATTCCGCGTTCCAGATGCAGATGCAATGGTTATGCTTGGGTGTGTGGTAAGGCAGGTTCGGGGGCAATTCCTCAGCGTGATTGTGTCATTTGCCCAATCGATATCTGGGTTGTGGTGTCGTAGCCAGTCTGTTCCTAAGATGATGTCGTGATCTCCAATGTTAGTGACAAGGAATTCTGCTTGTTCGTCATGAGTAGCGCCTGTATGCGCTTGAATGCGAAGTCTCTGGATAGTGCTAAAGCGTATTAGTCCATTGGCATTTTGTGTTCCATCTACATTCTGTGCTGGCAATGGTTTGGTCATAGTTCGGAGGTGCAGGTGGTGTCTTTGTGCGAATCGTTCATGGATTATCATTCCTTCTGCTCCACTGTCGAGCAGGGCTCTTGCACCGATTTCTTTGCCGCTTGTCTTCCCCACTAAGGTAACTTTCAAGGCAATGGATGGGGAGCGAATATTCTTGGTAAAAACTTTGGGGTAATTGATTTCTCTTTGTATCGTACTGATTTGGACCGCGTCCCTTCTCGGTGCAGAAGGGGGTCCAATTAAAAATCCATAGGAGCAGATCTTGGGCGGAGGATCGAGTCTGCAAGTGTTTCTCTCCAAGTTGTTAGTGATGCAACAGGAACGGGTTCTTCTTGCGCAGGTTCGATGTTTTCATCTTGGATGGTTGTAGCTCTGACTGTTTGGGGGCGAGATCCTTGTCGTTGGCGTCCTTGAGCTGCTTTCTTTGCTCTACATTGATTTGCCATATGATTCTTCTTTCCACAATAATAACAGAGATTGTTCTTGCGTCGAAACTCTTTCTCTGCATCTGTGAGGGGTTTCCTTTCACTTCTGGATTCCCAGGGTCGTTCATTGGGTTCTCCTTGGTACAAGTTAATTTCCAATGGATTGTCTGATCCTTGAGTGTTTAATCCTCGGGCACGCACAGAGCGTCCTCCTCGAAAAGCAGTAGGAGTTGTATAGGTGGAAAAGGTTGTCGAATTCTCTTGCTGCTTTGACAAGGGCTGCAAGTGTAGTTGGTGTTGGTGTGATTCCCAATATTTTCTGATGTAAGGCCGGGTTAATGTTCTTCCTAAATGCGTACATCTTTGTTCTTTCATCGGTGGTAGCTCGTGATGCATGGTGCGACCATTTCTGATACCATTCATTAAATGGTAGTTTTCCTTGATAATAGGTGTGCATGGTATTAGCGGAGGCCAATTCTGCTTCTGCAGGGATGAAGTGATCGGCAAAGGCTTTCTTGAAGTCGTCCCATGATCCATAGTCTGCTACTGTACGAGCCATAGCCTTAGGTGGTTTGTTCTCTAGCCCACTGCTCCAGGCAGGGTGTTCCTACTTTAAAGTGGGTTAGTGCAGCGGCAACCTTCTTGCTTTCATCTGTAAAGGAGTCGCCATTGATGTAATAATAATTGGCCAAGGCTGCCCAAAAGGCTTCTGCATTATCAGCCTTTCCGTCAAAGGGTTCTGGTGCTGTTCCTGACAAGGCGTGGATTGCTTGACATGGTGGGGTTCTGAGTTGTTGCAGCTGTAACAATAGGTGGGGCTGAACCTTGTAATTGGATTCTAGTTGGAGTGAGCGTTCGAGGGACTGCTTGTGGTACGTTGCTAGTTGTATGAGGAGTAGGTTGTTGGGTATTACGCTGAGTGGAAGGTCCTGGAGTGGTGCTTCGAGTGCTCTGAGCAGTTCCTAGGATAGCGGTAACTTCTTGAGGTGTTCTGGCTGTAAAATCGACTTCTCGATTGTTATAGTAAACCCAATGTTTTCTAGAACGGCTCCACTTGACTGGTTTGTCTAGGAAGAGGCCTGTGTAGTTATAGGGATTGAAGTCTTGAACAGTTCTCTGCTCCTGGGGCTGCTGCTTTAAGTTGTTCAGTGGTAACTTCGTCGTTATCGTCTTCGTATAACCAAGTGTCAGAAAGATTTCCGTGGTTGATAATAGGTGTACCCGCAAATCTTCCTCGGTAACAGTGATCTTGGGTGTCGTAGCTGAGGTTTTCAAATAGGAGTGGGATTAGATTTTCTTCTTCGTCAGTGATGTCTCTCCTAGTGCTCATAGATCTAGACGACAGGTTATAGTCCAATGGCCGTTGTTCCAAGGATATGCAATGGTGTAGGCTGGTTTCAGTCAAATAGTGTCGGGTCTTCCTTGGTGCTTTCTCAAGTGGATTCGGGAGTATTCTTCGGTGATGCTGCTTTGGGTCAAGACTACTCGGGTTTTCCACAAGTATCCTTCGAATTCTGCTGGTGAGATAGCAAAGTCGTTTATCTCTCTGGTGGGATGTTGATATACTACAAAGTGTGTCGTTCTAAGATGCCAAGCCTGTGTGCAATAGTTCTTGAATTCAAGTAGTTCTCTTTTGAACGTGTAGGTAGGTTTAGGGCTAAGAAAGATTGTTCTGGTAGATAGGAGTGAAGTTCAGTATTTCTAATGTCGATACTATCAGGTGATTCAACAAATGGCGATGCAAAGGGTTGAGAAGGTATGACAGGGGTAGGAATACGAGTGGTAAACAGAGGGTAAGTAAGCGTCAGGGGGAGTAGGAGGTAATGGTCTTTCAACAAGGAATCCTCTTGCGTTGGGAACTGTTTCTCTAGAGGGGGCTCTCTGAGGCGTTGCACGTCTTCTGTGTCGAGGAGCCAGGACTACTGAATCGGGAGGTGATAATCGCCTGGTGTCCACAAGGTGATTCCGTCAGGGGTAGGAGGTGTATCTGGTCGAAAGTTGCACAGTGCAATACTCTGTTTTGCAGTTACACCTTGCTGTCCACGGGATTTGACTCGGTACCTTCTGTGCTGGCGGACCAATGTTCTTAGGCTAGTTGGGACTGGTGGTTTGAATTGGTGTGAGGGGTCGAGGGAGCGAGACTTGAGGCTTCTAGGATCGCTGGGACAGAATAGTATGCAGGGGGACCAGTATATGAGGCGTCTGGGCTGGTAATTGCCCAAGGTTGATTGTAGTCTGCGTCGTATAGCCAAGAGTTAGTTTCCCAATCAAAGGTGTTGTGTATTCCTGGTACAACAGCAAGTTGAACAGTAAGATTGGTTTTCCCTTTGTATTCTGTTGAGGCGTAGGTGGTAGAACTGGACTGTGAGCCAATAATAGCTGATGTAAGTCCAAGCTAAGTAGAATAAGTGATATCCTGTTCTCAAGGAGTGGATAATGATGTGGTGTCGTGGTTGAATGACTCTGGTCCAGAGATTTAATTCACTGGTGCGTAGGGATTGATAGTCAACTGGTTGTCCTTGGATGTTCTTCGCTTGAGCAAGGTGCCAATATAACAATTGTTGTCGTGCTGGTGGCAGAAGTCAACTAAGAGTTTTGAGGTATAATGCGTGTTCGTCGTGGCTTAAGAGCTGTCCAAAAGGTAAGACTCCAAGGAATTCTTTGACAATAAGATGAGGAAAGTCTTCGTGGGGTGGTTCTACTTCTGGTATGTCGTGCAAGTTGGTTAAAGTAGTGACAGGGAACGCAACGGAGGTCCAAGTTCGATAATGATTTAAGTTTAAGACATGTCGAGTGATAGCGTCTTCTTCTTCGTCTTCTTCTAAGGCGTATTCACGAGGCACTTTAGTTAAAACAAAAGGATCTTTATTCAATCTTTATTGAAGCATTACAAGGGTGGTCCTTACTTTTTAAGAACCGTGCGCAAGATCTATGGTTTCGAGTCGGTACCCTCTCGATTATTTCGAGAGGGTTAGGGGGAATACGAGGCGTGAAGCAGAAGTGAAGTAGCTGGGGGTTAAAGTGGATGGTGTTGACTGTATAAGTCGAATAGTGACGTAGAGATACGCGGTTACTGTTCTCCTCGAAATGTAAGTAACCGTAAGCAAAGGTGAGGCATCCGTCCAAGAAGTCGTGTACAATAGATAAGCAAAACGAGCCCTCGTAAGCAGGGCGGTAAATAGCAGGCAAAGTAAGTAGTTTTCTAAACAAAGAAGTGTTAAAGATGTATGTGATGCGTCCGAGGGGGAAGTCAGCGTCCGGGGCGTATATCCCGACGTTGGAACAGATGCCGAAGGGGGTTAAGTTGTACTGGGTGGCAAGGGCAGGGTTGGAAGGCTCCACAGCAAAAGTGTGGACGATGCGTGCACGAAAGGCGGTTGTGTAGGTGTCTGTGAAGGCGCGACGACTCAACTGGTCTGAAGTAGGGATGCGTCCCAGGTAGTCTTGGTGATTTAAGTCATGGAGGGGACACCACTGCTCACGGGAACGATTGGTGGTGGGAAGGACAAAGTACTGATGAGGGTGGAACCGGAATGCTGTGCAAGGAGGGTGGTTGAGGAAGCCTTCAGGCAAGGGAGGACGGTCCGCTTGCTGCTGCTCGTTCTGCGCTGGAGGGGGAGTGCCGATGGGGACAAATTGGTCAGGAATGGGCTGGGGAATGCTGGGAGACGATGGTGGGGCTGTTGGGGAGTACAAGATGCTGAGGGGCAAGGATGTATTGACCGGGTCGAGGTCTTCAGTGAGGATGCGAAGGGCAGTGCGTGGGGTAGGTTGCAGAGGAGATGGGAGACGTAGGGAGGTGTTAACCAAAGTGGGGGAGTTAGAAGTGGACACTTGATCATTGGCTGGTCAATACAGGGATGATGAGAGACTGTCCAGATGTCAAGACACGTACTGCTGATCACTAAGGACTCAGGAGCAGGTGGGCAAGGGTCGGAACAGATGGTACGTGGCGAAGGCTGTCATGAACCATTCTCCGGAAAGGGCCCTTGAAGGACCCTTCCTTATAGGAGGAAACCCAGCCTCTATGGTGTCACCCTGTTCACACGAGCAAAAGGGGTGAGTAGAGGTGTCCACAATATCGCGCGCGCATTGTTGCGCGAGCGATTCTCGGCACAATCGACATACAGCAAGCCCCACTTAAAGGCAACCCTTCTAGCAACAAAAGACAGCATTAGGGCCTTTCTAAGGACCCTTTGGAATGACCCTAGGAACTCTACAATAGGTACTAACCTAGTATCAAAGGCCCTACAACGCGTTATTAGACCAACTCTAATAACTATAGAACGAACTATAAGGCAACACTAAGGACCTTAATAGAAGTATTAGGGTCGACTCTAAGGACCCTAATAGAACTATAAGGGCCTTATAAGATAACACTATTCCCTAACCAAACTACAAGTCCTCAAATGACCAGCCCTAAACTAACTAACAGAAAATGAATCAGGTGCTTGCACGTGCACTAAAGCAGTGAACACGTGGACAATGGAAGCTCTTACTCATCAAGAGAAGCTTCTTACTCAGCAGCTTACTGAGCATGACTGAGCATGCTCAGTAAGCGTCCTTCGACTTCTTACTCATCACTCTATGGTGCTTGATAACAAGGTTATGACTTGTTCCTTATTTAGCAGTTCTCTTGTAGTATATAAGCGCTCAATAAAGTAGCGGACAGTCCTCAGACTGTCCATTTGTTTACGACACTCTCCATTCCTGGGATACTCCTTTAAGGACCATCCCCTTGTGACTATCCTGGCCTCTTCCCTGCGTGATTGTTCTACTCTCACAGTAACAATACCTCTCTGGTATTTGTTGCTCCTCTGGGTTCTACTCCTTGCCCACGCGGTCTTGGACATCTATCGACTCGTCTTCGAGCTTATCCCTCGCTCTTGAACTGGATAGTTCAACAGTGAGTCTTGACAAAGGCAGCGTTGAACAGGAGGATGAGCCAAACGACGAGGAGGTACCAGATGGGTACTGGTAGGTGTTGCAGGAGGCAGAGGCGAAGAGCAGAGGCCAGTGCAGCGAGAGGGCTTTAAACAAGGCAGTTGTTGAAGAGTACCTTGGAGGCGAGGGGAGTCTTTAAACTGAGCGGTCGCAGGGGAGTACCCAGGAAGATGAGAGTATCACAAATGGACAGTCTGACGACTGCCATGCTTCATTGGGGCTTATATACGGTCGGTACAGGATCGATTACAAAGAACTGGGACTACTCTAGACCCTTCAATACCATCCAATAGGACTACAGAGGCATAAACTTGCTTGTGTCAAGTTTCAGGTTTACTGAGCGCATTACTGATCATTGTGGGGCAATGACATCATTATGATATCACTGTGGAGCGCTTAGTGAGCCTATGAGGTCACTGTGGAGTTGCTCAGTCAGCCATGATGTCATTGGAGCTTTGATGATGTCAGATGAGTTATGCGATGGTTTCTAAGAGTTTGTGCCACTGTCTCGGGTTCTTGGTGGCTGGGTGATCATGTGGCTGCCACGCGATGATTACCCAATTAGAAAACGGTTGTCTGGTCATGTTATAGTGTCTTTGCAACAGCGGATATCTTGCACTTCAGGAGGGATAGCCCAGAAAATGGAAGGGGGTTGGTAATGCAAAATGAGAGAGATCTCTTTGGAGTGAAATAGGACCATCTATGGTCAGGACCTGGCCTTGGTTCGTAACACCTGTAGTGCTGTGGCATGACCCATTGCTCAGGTAGCCACTCTTCCCTAGGTTGCCTAAGGTGCTGAGAGCGACGAGGGGCAGCTGGGATGACAGGAGGAGGTGCGGGTGATGGAGATGGTGTTCTGGGAGGGCCTGGATGAGCAGTGTGGAACATGGGAGATGATGGAGGCAAAGGGGAGTGAGCAGAAGGCAAGACAGAAGACATAGGCTGATCTCCCCATGAATTGGCTGCTGTGAGTGATAAAAGTCCTCTGGAGAGTTGTCCAGGGTCTCTGGGAGACATGTGAAGGGAGGGGGGGAGTCCAATAATGAATTGAGACGAGGGGGGGGTAATTGGGGTGCTGATTGTTTTTTGTTCATGAAGAAGCGCTCATCAAAGTCAGCTCTTTCTGAAATGATCACCTTCTTGGTGACAGGATTGTAGAATTTCCATGCCTTGTACCCCTGAGGGTATCCAATGAAGATGCACTTCTCCATGTGCACTCCTAGGCTTCCAAGTGGTCTCTTGTCCCTCTGAATGAGCACATAAGCAGTACATCCCCAGACCCTGAACCATAGAGAGATCTGGCTTAGTCCCATAGAAAGATACATGAGGAGTACTGTTGCTCAGTGCTGTGGTGGTGATCCTGTTGCTAACAGAGATGAATGCAGCCAGTGCTTCACCCCAGAATGATGTGGGCATCCCAGACTCAAAGAGCATAGAGATAACACCTTCCTCCATTGTCCTGTTGGCCCTCTCTGCCACACCATTCTGTTGGGGTCGATTCCTAGCTGTGTGCTGCCTCTGGATGCCATGATCTATGCAGAATGAGTCAAACTCTCTAGACATGTACTCCCCACCCTTGTCATCTCTCAGTGTGCCTAGCCTCTGTCCTGTGACATTCTCAGCCCAAGATTTGAACTGTTTGAAGGCCATGAATGTCTCTGATTTGTGCTTTAGGAGATAGACAGCTTTAAAGCGAGAGAAGTCATCAATAAAGGTGACCCAGTAGCTGATATCCCTGAGCTGTTTGGACCTTTGTAGGGCCATGCACATCACTGTGGACAAGCTGGAGAGGCCTGGATGCTCTAGAGGATGAAGGTGGGAAGGGATCTGCATGCATCTTTCCAGCTTTACAGGCTTCACATACTGGATCAGGATCAGCTTGAGAATCAAGTCTGAGTCCTGTCACCAGGTTACCTGAAAGCAGCTTCTTGACACCTGCCAGGTGGTGATGGCAAAGGCAGTCGATGCCAGAGGTCCAGATTCATTGGGAGAGTGCTTGTGGATGAGAGGGAGGCATGGTGCTCAACAGGAATGGTCTCCCCCAGTAGAAAGGCTGAGTTAGAGGTGGATACCTTTGCTTGGAACATGATTCCTGTCATTCCTGATGAAGTGGAGAGTGTCCTTTTGAATGACAGTGATAAAATGGCGACTCATTGTGAGGTATAGCACAGAGAGGAGGTTACTAGAGAGAGAGGGAACATAGAGCACATTGGCTGAACTCTATAGGGGCAAGTTCCTGCCCCTCCACCAAAGGGTTGAACCTGACAGTCCCAATTCCCTCAGAATATATCACAGACCCATCAGCAAGGTGAATTGGGATTCGATGAGGTGTGAAATTACGAATCCAGTGGCGATTGAATGTCATGTGAGCTGAGGCACCAGTATCTGCATTCCAAGATGAGATATGAGCATCAGAAGAGGTGGCAGAGAACAGGGAAGTTGCTGAGGCAATGAAGGCAGACTGAGGAGCTGCAGGAGTCGTCTGAGAAGTGTTTTGGACACCAGTGGAGGCTGGGACAGCCTTAGATTGTGATGAGGGACGTCTATGACTGCATTTTACTGCTTGGGCAAGAGCAGAAGTTGTTGAAGAGTCCTAGAAGTGAAATAGGGAGGGTAGAGTGAAGCTCTGCTTAAAGTCGCCCAGCAGGGCCCATAACCTGTTAAATAAGTGACCTATTAGCACCCTTATGTCCACAGGACTCAAAGGGAACTGCAGAGGAGCAATTGAGACTTGTATTGTTATGAGGAGTCAAACTACTACACACCTGCAGAGGAGCAATTGAGACTAAGGTATACTACTGCTCCTCTGCCTGTAATATCGACCTGACTAAGCCATAAATCGATCCAAATAATGGAAATACTATCTGGAGCATTGTGCTGACACCCCAGAGTGATATCTACAGTGGATCAGTAATAAATCACAATGACAAGGATCACTCTGAACCGCATGGCATTATCTTGAGATTGTTTGGCATCAATGAGAATGACCATGGCATCACATGGCAGTGTCTCAGCCATGTCCAATGTCCTGGCAATGTCTAGGATCACTCTGAACTGCATGGCATTATCATGACATTGTATGGCATCACTCAGAATGACCATGGCATAGTGTTACAACATTTTCCCTTTATGTTTACTTCTTACCTTTGCTATGGACTACTTCCTTCGTACATCCCTTTACTTACTGGTCTTGTGATCTCTTACATCTTGTGATCCCTTCTGTATTATCATGTGATCCATACACATCCAGGTAACACTGGATTGCTGTTACTTTCCCTTTGTTTGGTTCTCCTTCCTTTTATACTTACTGCACAATTTCAACTGTGCAATGCTGCACACTTACTGTGCAGCACAGTCACTTGGTTCTGACTCATTTGTGGCCTCATTTCTATGACTCCTACTTATCATGACTCCTACTATACTAGTAGCACAGTCAAAGTGCAGCTATTGCTGCACTTCTCCTGTATATATAAGCTCAGTACTTTGTGACCAAAGCCCTAAGCTTGGTCTCTTGTAGAATCCAACCTACTCTTGTCCAAACATATTCACCTGCAACCCACACAACTCCTAATCCTCAAACCACCACATCCACCTCTCCATTTCATCAACTCTTCTCACACACACACACCATCTACCATCTACTCTTGTACTTTCCCTTCTTCTCCTAAGAGTCTCTCTTCACTCTACTGAGAAGAGCTCTCCTCCTTCAAGACATACCTTCCTCTCTCTGCGTATTCAAGGTCTACAATGGACTTGAACGCATATAGCTAGTGGAACCAGCCCTAGTCTATCCCATTACAAACTTACCCTAGCTTCTCAATGGACTGAGTCATACTAGGAAGGGTGTATTGGCCATAACCTGCTTAGCATAAAACACTTCGACCGCTGCAGGGATCCTTACTTTTTACAATGGGAACCAGCCCATTCAGTAGAACACACACACTCTATTATCCACTCGACTTCAGGCTTGAGAACTGACATGGCTCATTACTGTGACACATAGTGCTGTCAACAGTCCAGCTCAAAACTGCTTGGAGCTGAGCCAGAGCTGCATCTGAGCCAAATTAATCTGTTAATGGCTTGCAGCTCAAAACTGTCCAGAAATGGCATGAGCCATTTTGAGCCACTTCAAAGTGCTAGTCTGCCAAATTTGGATATGGTTGCTCAATTTGGAGAGTTGTCTGTGGCTGTCTGCAGTTTTGAGCCATTTTGAAGTGCCAGATTTGGATATGGTTGCTCAATTTGGAGAGTTGTCTGCCACTCTGCTGTTACTGAGTGTCAGGACTCACTGTTGAACAATCCAGTTCAAGAGTGAGGGATGAGCTCAAAGACTAGTCAATAGATGTCCAAGACGGCGTGGGCAAGAAGTAGAGTCCAAAGCAGTACCAAATACCAAAGCGGTAGGGTTACTGGTAGAGTTGAGCAGGTACACAGGGAAGAGGCCAGAATGGTCACAAGGGGACAGTCCTTAAAGGAGTATCCCAGGGATAGACAGTGCCGTAAATAAATGGACAGTCTGAAGACTGTCTGCTACTTCATTGAGCACTTATATACTACAAGAGAACTGCTAAATAGGGAACAAATCATGACCTTGTTATCAAGCACAATAGATGGATGACTAAGAAGTCAGAGTACACTTACTGAGCATGCTCAGTCATGCTCAGTAAGCTGCTGAGTAAGAAGGCTTCTATTGATGAGTAAGAGCCTTTACTGTCCACGTGTTCACTGCTTTAGTACATGTGCAAAGCACCTGATTCATTTGATATTAGTTAGTTTAGGGCTGGTCATTTGAGAACTTGTAGTTTGGTCCAGGGGATAGAGTTGCCTATAAGGCCCCTTATATAGTTCTATTAGGGTCCTTAGAGTCAACCCTAATACTTCTATTAAGGTCCTTAGTATTGCTTTATAGTTCGTTCTATAGTTATTAGAGTTAGTCTAATAACACATTGTAGGGTCTTTAGTATTGTGTTAGTGCCTATTGTAGAGCACTTAGAGTCGTCCTAAGGGGTCCTTAGGGAGGATATAATACTGTACTTTATTGCTAAAAGGGTTGCCATTAAGTGGGGCTTGCTGTATGTCAATTGTGCCAAGAATCGCTTGTGTGACAATGCACACACAATATTGTGGACACCTCTACTCACCCCTTTTGTCTGTGTGAACAGGGTGACACCATAGAGGCTGGGTTTCCTCTCATAAGGAAGGGTCCTTCAAGGGCCCTCTCTGGGGAATGGTTCATGACACTGAGTGGTTTGGGGTCCAGAAGATGCCAGAACACCTGAACTGTGGACTGCACCATTTGCTTCATGCATCCATCAGATCTTGACTGTTTATGTTTTTTGATATTGCATTTGGAACACCTTGATCATATCTTTCTGAAGATGTACTGAAGAAGCAATGAGTAGCATTGCTTCTGTCCCAGATGTTCCTGTACCGCCACATATGTTGTTTCCCTGATTGGGAAAGTACTTATGACACTGAGATTGCTACTAGGGAAGCACTTAATGCTTCCAGCACCAAGATTGTTTACACAGAAGCAGTATTGCTTCCATGAGCCACCTTTTGCTTCTATAGCACCAACCGGTACTACAGTAGCACAAACCTTATCCCTGAGGGCTATATAAAGCCCCCAGTTTGTAGCAGTTGAGCCTTAAGCTCAACTTAGTATGCCAATCCCAAACAGTTGACTCCTACCCTGTCTGCAGAGCCCCTCTTATCTTGTTGCCATGCTCCAGAAGGATCTAACACTCCTTCCCCTCCATGAGTATTGCTTGCTTGACTCAAGCATATCTGCATTGGTAGGATGCATTTATAGACGTGACCATTGATCTTATTTAAGGCACTTTGGAGCCTTAACAAATCTGAGAAGAATTCAAGTATGGTGTTAGGATTTGACTCACGTTCATGATTGACTGTTTACCCATTATTGCTTACTCTTTCTGCTTACTGATTGGTTGACTGATGCTTGGTTATCACTGACTGATTGAATGACTGATGCTTAGTTATAGCTTACCATTAGGAACCAAGGCCAAGTCCTGGCCACATATTGTCCTATTTCACTCAAGAGAGACCTCTCTCACTCGGCATTGCCAATCCACATCTATTTCATGGGCTACTCTTCCTGCAGTACAAGATATCACTGTTACAAAGGCACTATGACACAACTAGGCACCCATTTCCTAATTGGGTAATCATTGCATGGCAGCCACATGGCCACTCAGCCACCAAGAACCTGAAATAGCAGCATGAACTCCTACAACCTGTTGCATAACTCATATGATGTCATTTAGCTCCAATGACATCATGGCTGACTAAGCAACTCCACACTGACATCATCTGCTCACCGAGCACTCCACAGTGACATCATAATGATGTCATTGCTCCACAATGATCAGTAATATGCTCAGTAAGCCCTAAACCTGACACAAGCGAGTTTATGCCTCCATTGTCAAGACTCACTGTTGAACAATCCAGTTCAAGAGTGAGGGAGAAGCTCAATGACAAGTTGATAGATGTCCAAGACAGTGTGGGCAAGAAGTAGGGTCCAAAGCAGTACCAAGTACCAGAGAGGTACGGTTACTGGTAGTATCAAAAAATAACACAGGGAAGAGGCCAGGATGATCACAAGGGGATGGTCCTAAAAGGAGTATCCCAGGGATAGAGAGTGCCATAAACAAATGGACAGTCTGGAGACTATCCAGTACTTTATTGAGTGCTTATATACTACAAGAGAGCTACTAAATAAGGGATGCACTGTCACTCTGTTATCAATCACAATAGCTGGATGAGTAAGGCACCCAGGGGTGCCTGGTAAGTGTTGCGCAGCATAGAGTGCAGCTAACAGGCCAAGCAACCCACCTTAGAGGTTGTGCTAATGCTCAAGTGATATTGGGGTGTAGAGTGATGTGTATACTCATCTACATGTATGGTATTTATACCTCTATGACCCAGGGCTGTTCCTAAGTTCAAAAGAGGTGACTACAGGTGTCCACTATATTGTGCATTCTGTGACGCATGATGTGGAAATGTTCTAGATGCAGCACAAGGCTGCATCTTGTGATAGATAGCGTAGTATGCATAACCCTATTACCATAAGCGCATATGCTAAAGTTCTGTCTAACACGTAACATCTATGAGCGGATCTTGAACCTTGTATGAGAAGGTCTTCGCCTTCTTTGATCCATTTGGGTTCTGGTTCAACAGTAAGCATGCTCAGTCATGCTGAGTAATCTGCTGAGTAAGGAGGGCTTCAGTGATGAGTAATAGTTCTTGGAGTCCATGTGATTGTTGTGTGAACTTCCTGGGTCGTTTGCTGTACTTCAGGCTTACTAATACAGTTAGTACACCTCATTGACTCTCCCCTGGGAACCCAGGCACATAGATCTCCATTTTAGGAGTCTCCAGGTTGAGTTTTCAATTAATGTGTTGAGTGGTCATAAGGGTTGAACCACTTTACTATAGTAAAGACTGGGTGGCTCAATGGCCATGAGCATTCAGTCCAGTTGGTCAGAGGTCCTGGGTTCAATCCTGGCAGTGGGCTATCTTTTGAGGCGACTTGGAGCCAAACTTGGCACCATTGTCTCATAAGTGTACAATGCTCATTGTTTAATCCCCTTTCAACAGAAGGCTGTAGCTGGCTTCTGTAACAAGGGTCTTGGGTTCAATCCTGTGTAATGGACTATTATGTAAGATATAACTGGAGTCAATCCTGGCACTGTTGTCTTGCTTGTCAATAGTCATATGTGTTCCTCAATAAGTCCCTTTGAAGTCCCCTTAACAGAACGGACTCTTTGAGAGCGTTCATGACATCTATAGTCCTATTGGACAGTACCAAAGGGTCTAGGATAGTTCCTGTTCTGTCACAGGAGCTGGTACTTTGGACCAGACCAGCAACCAGGCTAGCCTACCAGGACAAGTTTCACTTGTGTTTGATGACTCTTGTCAAGACATGTACTGCTGATCACAAAGGACTCAGGAGCAGGTGGGCAAAGGTTGGAACAGATGGTATGTGGTATAAATGGCATTGAACAGAAGGATGAGCCAAACGACTAGAAGGTACCAGATGGGGACTGGTATGTGTTGCAGGAGGCAGAGGCAAAGGTTGGAGGCCAGTGCAGCAAAGGGCTTTAGACAAGGCAGTCATTGAAGAGTACCTCGAAGACAAGGAAGACTTTAGACTGAGTGGTCACAGGGGAGTACCCACAAAGATGAGAGCATCACAAATGGACAGTCTGATGACTGCCATGCTACATCGGGGCTTATATACTGTGTACAGGGCCGATTACAAAGAGCAAGAACTATTCTAAACTCCTTGGTACCATCCAATAGGACTACAGAGGCATAAACTCACTTGTGTCAGGTTTCAGGCTTACTGAGCATATTACTGATCATTGTGGAGCGATGACATCATTATGATGTCACTGTGGATCGCTTAGTGAGCCAGTGAGGTTATTGTGGAGTTGCTCAGTCAGCCATGATGTCATTGGAGCCTAGATGACATCATATGAGTTATGCAACAGTTTATAGGAGTTCATGCCGCTGTTTCAGGTTCTTGGTGGCTGAGTGGCAATGTGGCTGCCACACAGTGATTACTCGATTAGGAAATAGGTGCCTGGTCATGTTATAGTGCCTTTGCAATAGCGATATCTTGCACCGCAGGAGGGGTAGCCCAAGAAACAGAAGTGTGTTGACAATGCAAAGTGAGAGAGGTCTCTCTTGAGTGAAATAGGACAATATATGGCCAGGATCTGGCCTTGATTCATAACAACTCTTATTTGCGACTCATGTTTACCAACACCTTCCAGCATGTTCTCAACACTGGTTGGGAAATCAACTTATGTGAATGGCAAAACTGTAACATTTTGGATAACAAAATTTATTATTTTGATACAAATTTGTAGGAAACAATTTGTGAAATTTCATTTTAGATTTTGTTACAATAGATTCCTGTTACAAAATGATGAAATTAGTAAATAGTATTGACAAGATTTTAGAACACACATCATGTTGCAAAAATTGTAAATTATTTTAAGATTTTGTGTGAAACAAAATTGTGAAATTTTTAAAACTGCAAAATTCAGGTTTATGCTAGGTAGAAAATCCCTTTTGTGACTGACAAAAGTGTAACATTTTGAACGACAAAAGTCAATGTTATGTTACAATTTTTCAGGGGAAAAATCTTAAAATTTAATTTATATTTTGCTATATAAAATTCTTGTGACAAAATGATGAAACAAAATTATGAAAATTGTTGCCAGGGGAGGTTTGTAAGCTTGCAGGCAAACCATGCCAATGGTATAGAGAAGGTGTTTGTTATACTGTTACTCCATCATTTTGTAACAAACATTTTATATAACAAAATATAAACTAAATTTTAAGATTTTTCCTCTGAAAAATTGCAACATAACATTGACTTTTGTTATTCAAAATGTTACACTCTTGTCAGTCACAAAAGGGTATTTTCCACCCAGCATAAACCTAAATTTTGCAGTTTTAACTTTTTCACAATTTTGTTTCATACAAAATCTTAAAATAATTTACAATTTTTGTAGCATTATGTGTGTTCTAAAATCTTGCCAATACTATTTACTAATTTTATCATTTTGTAATAGGAATCTATTGTAACAAAACCTAAAATGAAATTTTACAAATTGTTTTCTACAAGTTTGTATCAAAATAATAAATTTTGTTATTCAAAATGTTACAGTTTTGTAATTCACATAAGTTGATTTCCCAACCAGTGCAATTGATTGCCTCATTTCCACCAGCAGGATACTATCTGATATAGTACTCTTCATGTATATAAGACCTGCCAGCTGAAGAGAACAAGCCCTAAGCTTGTTCTCCTGTGAATATCACTGGATTCTTGCTTCAGAACTTGTAGGCTTGCAAGCAATCAAGCAATCATCTCTGAAAATATCCCAAATCTCTAAGTCTTCAAATGTGAAGACTTATTGCTTCCTTTTCCTCTCCATGGAACACAATTGCCTCAGCATTGTTGTCTCCAAGATCCCCAAAATTCACAAAGACCTTGTGTCTCGCTCAACTCACTATGCTCATCTCACACATGAACTGATTTGTCAGCAACACCGCCCCCAGTCAGTGACATAAGAACAAGCCTACCTTTGAACCCTTGACCCCGAACGTGTCCACACACATCCACCCCCAAATACATTGCTTTCCTCAGAATGACTTCCATGGTTAGAGACTGGAGGTTCAAAGGACAAGGAAAGCCCACTGAAGAAGGACTGAGAAAGCTCAAATGTCCCTTCAAACTAAATCTGGACCTCAACAACACACTCGTTCCAGAGGCCTTCAGAGAGAATGCTCACTTATTCAGAGTAGGAGTGAACAGTGTACCTTGGACCAGGTACTACACTATTTACAGAAAGGCTAAGTTTGGCCTTGGAACCCTCTACAGCATCTGGTTTGAAATGCAATGCCATGAAGATTACTTTGAGGCTTATTGCATCACATGCCCGGCCTTTGGACTGATTAACAACCCCCTCAAAGGTCTGGACATGGAGCAACTCATCAAATCTGGTGAGCCTATCCCAAACTCAAAGAATCCATTGCATGCTCCAACTCCTGGACCTGTGCCTGTCAAACCTATGGAACAAGAACCCAAAGTAACAACACAAGTTTTTGTCACAGCCAATGAGTCCAAAGAACCACCAGCACAAGTGCCTCAACAACTCACATCATCCAGAACAGCACAAGCATATCCATGCCCCTCCTTATTCCAAGGCTTTGGAGGATGCGGAAGAAGGCCCCCCAGCCCGCACCCTGATGACTGCAGCACTTACACCCACCACAACCACTACACACACCCTTCAGACAATGGAAAACTAGAAGGCATCCCTCCAAAGGCATTCAATGGCAACCATGCTTGCACTCATGCCTTCCTTACTGCTTTCTGAAGGTTCATGCAAATGAACTTTGATAGCAAGATTGCTCAAAACCCCATCAAAAAGTGTGCTTATTTCTTGTCACTAATGGAAGGACCTTGTGTCAATGGATGGGTTGAAGCGATGGACAAATGGCTTGAAAAAGTCATGCTCAACCCGGACAAAATCCCTTTTGGACTAACTACTTGGCAGGCTATGGAGCAACAATTTAAATGAGTGTTTACCAACTACACCAAATGCAAATGCACACAAGATCATCTGTGTGAACTCAAAATGAAAGAGAACAATTTGGATGAATACTGTCAAGACTCACTGTTGAACTATCCAGTTCAAGAGCGAGGGATAAGCTCAAAGACGAGTCGATAGACGTCCAAGATGGTGTGGGCAAGAAGCAAAGTCCAGAGTAGTAACAGATACCAGAGAGGTATGGTTACCGTGAGAGTAGAACAATCACACAGAGAGGAGGCCAGGGTAGACACAAGGGGATGGTCCTTAAAGGAGTATCCCAGGAATGGAGAGTGCCATAAACAAATGGACAGTCTGAGGACTGTCTGCTACTTTATTGAGCGCTTATATACTACAAGAGAACTGCTAAATAGGGAACAAGTCATAACCTTGTTATCAAGCACAATAGAGTGATGAGTAAGAAGTCAGAGGATGCTTACTGAGCATGCTCAGTCATGCTCAGTAAGCTGCTGAGTAAGAAGGCTTTTCCTGATGAGTAAGAGCTTCCATTGTCCATGTGTTCACTGCTTTAGTGCATGTGCGAGCATCTGATTCATTTCCTGTTAGTTAGTTTAGGGCCGGTCATTTGAGGACTTGTAGTTTGGTTAGGGAATAGTGTTATCTTATAAGGCCCTTATAGTTTGATTAGGGTCCTTAGAGTCGACCCTAATACTTCTATTAAGGTCCTTAGTATTGCCGGGTTAGTACTCCTTGTAGAGCACCTAGAGTCGTCCTAAAGGGTCCCTAGAAGGGCCCTAATACTGTCCTTTACTGTTAGAAGGGTTGCCATTAAGTGGGGCTTGCTGTATGTCGATTGTGCCAAGAATCGCTCGCGCAACAATGCACACGCGATATTGTGGACACCTCTACTCACCCCTTTTGCTCGTGTGAACAGGGTGACACCATAGAGGCTGGGTTTCCTCCTATAAGGAAGGGTCCTTCAAGGGCCCTCTCTGGAGAATGGTTCATGACAAATACATTGCCAACTTTGAACTACTCATGCACCATAAATCTCTACACACAGACAACCTGATGGTCATGCACCTGTTTGCATGCGGCCTTCCCAAACCCCTAGCTAGTCAAAGCAATTATCAGCCAAGAAGACCCCACCACTTTTCAAGAGTGGATCTCTGGTGCACAGAAGCAACACTGCATCTGGATGCATAAATGTGTGGTCCTCACAGATCATGCCAACACTCACAACCGCAACACAAATCCAAATCACCCCTGGGCCCATCTTTCCACCTGGGGCACACGCAGCAACACCACCAACAACACCACCACACCATGCACCCACCTCCCACCTTGCAACCCAAACATGATGGATGCCAGCACCGGCGCCGCATGCAAAGCAATTACTGAAGCAGACAAAGAAAAACACAATGCTGAAGGTAGGTGTTTCCACTGCTCCAAGCAAGGCCACCTTGCAAGAGATTGCCCCACTAAACCAAAACATGAGGCAACATGCATGCATGCAGCAGAGGTCACCACAACCACATCCAAATCCTCCATTGTTGAGGTCATCAAAGAGACTGCAACCATCAAAGCCACAAAGGCTGCAAAGGCTCTTTCCAAAGAGGAAAGAGAGGAATTCATCAGGATGTTGACCAAAGAGGCTGAAGAGGCAAATGGGAAGGATTTTTGGACACCTGAGCATAACAGTGATAGCTTGGGCATTAGGTCTCACTAATGTATATAGTGCTACAAGAAAGTCAATGCAGGTTAAATTGACAGTATACACAGAAACCTCCAAAGCCAAAAGAACTGCATTAATAGACAGTGGAGCAACAGAATGCTTTATCTCTCCAAAAACAATTAAAGAACTTCAGCTAAAAACTTGAAGACTACCTATGCCAAGAATTGTCAAAAATGTTGATAATACTCCCAATCATCTGGGAAGAATTACACTCACTACAGACCTGGAACTAAAGCTTCTAGGACAGAAACACAAACATCAATTCCTCATGGCAGACATCGGACAAGACGAGCCCATCCTAGGATATCCCTTCCTTGAATCTACAAACCCTAAGATAAACTGGTCCAAGGGGACATTAATGGGAAGAATAGTCCTATTGGAAAAACAAGAAACACCACATTGGGTGAAAGGCCTTAAAGATTGGGAGGAAGGAGCCAAAGTCTGGATACAAACCCAATTGTGAAGGACAACTATTGCTCAACAACTGGCAGAATCACAACTGGACACAAAACAACTAACATGGCAACAAATAGTCCCCACTCAATACCATGCATATGGCCAAGTCTTCATGGAAGAATAATCAGAAAGATTCCCCAGACCTAAAAAATGGGATCACGCTGTAAGGAAGCTTATGGCTGGCCTCAAAATCATGTGTGAAAACGCAACGCAACACAACATGAGACTAACACCTCAGCTCCCTTTCATCCCTTGCCACCTCCCTCTTGTTCCAGGCCATCCACTGACTGCACACCACAAGCCACCTTGTGTGCAACATCAAGACCTCAATCGCATCACCCATCCCTTGCCACCAACCATGCATGCACACCACACCTCCACACACTAGACACATTTGCGTCCCAAGTCTTTCATCATGGCCATGACCACCTTGACCGTCTTGACCAGTCTGGATTCTCTTTCATGCCTATCTCTCCCTTTCATGCCTTTCATCTCTAGTACCTTCTCCTCTGTATACATGTATAAACTGCTTAGCTGCAGAGTTCCAATAGATGGAGAATAAGACCCCTCCTTGCAACCCACTCCTCTCTGCCTGTGAGAAACAAGAAGCATCACCAGTCATGTGGACCACTTGCTCTACTCTCTCCCCCTCTCCTCTCTCTTTCCTTGGACCAGTCAGCCTTACAATCTCACACGCATGTCCCCAGACTTGCTACAATGCCATCTATCTCAAATTGGATGCCCCCACCACAATCAACTGTAGAGTATACCCATTGTCACCCAAGGAAAAAGAGGAACAGGGAAAGTTTCCTTGAGGTTAAAACAAATCAGAAGGTCCGACTCACCATACGCTAGCAGTTTTTTCCTAATTAAAAAAAAGGACGGCAAATTTCAACCTGTACAAGATTACAGAAACTTAAACAAATGGACAATACCAAACATTACCCACTCCCCTTAATCCTAGAACTGATACACACCCTGGCCAGAAAAGAAACTGTTCACCAAGTTTGATGTCAGATGGGGCTATAATAATATCAGAATTAAGGAAGGAGACAAATGGAAAGCCACCTTCAAAACCAGTGACGGACTATTTGAACCAACAGTGATGTTTTTTGGATCAACAAACTCCCCAGCAACCTTCCAAACTCTGATGGACAACATATTTCAAGAAGAACTTGCCCAAGGGTGGCTAAAAATCTACATGGATGACATCATAATCACCACAAAGAATGACGAATAGGAACACAGACTTAAAGTTAATCATATCCTATCAAAACTGAAACAACACAATCTATATCTCAACCAGAAAAGTGCCAATTTCACAAAAAGAAAGTTGAATATTTAGGAGTGATCATTGGTGAAGGAAAAATAACCATGGATCCAGTCAAGGTCAAAGGAATTCAAGATTGGCCTACACCAAAAACATTAAAAGAAGTTCACAGCTTCTTGGGATTTTGTAACTTCTATTGCAATTTCATTGGATTTTGTAACTTCTATTGCAATTTCATTCCCAATTTCTTGTTAAAAGCTAGACCTCTTAATGATTTAACCAAGAAAAACAGACAATGAGAATGGACACCCAAAGATGAACAGGCATTTCAAGCATTAAAAGAAACATGTATATCCTACCCCATCCTACAAACACCCAACTGGACAAAGCAATTTATACTAGATACTGATGCATCAGGATTTGCCATTGGAGCAGTCATCTCCCAAGAACACCAAGATGGACTCCATCCCATAGCATTCTACTCTAGAACACTATTAGACACAGAAAGGAACTATGACACACATGATAAAGAACTAGCAGCCATAATCTTTGGATTAAAAAGCAGCTGACCATTCTTCCTAGGTGCAAAGGAACCAGTAAGAATAAGGACTGTCCATAAAAACCTTACATATTTCAAAGAACCACAAAAGCTAACAGGACAACAAGCAAGATAGATGCAATATATGCAAGATTTTAATCTAACCATGGAACATGTCTCAGGACATACTCACACTATTGCTAACACCCTTTCTCATTGTAAAGACCTTAACAAGGGGGTAGAAGAACAAAAAACTACCCTCCTTCCACCCAAAACTCTTTCACGAAAAATCTACCTACCTGACAAACTAGACAAATGACTAGAAATCCTTCAACAATTCCATGACACCCTGGCTGCAGGACACCCTGGTATAGCCAACACCTGGAACCTAATTAAACAACATTACGAAGGACCCAAACTATGACAATTTGTAGAACAATACATCAAAGGCTGCACCAAATGTCAAGAGTCCAAAACTAACATACCTAGAAAAAAGGCCACAAACTTTCCTATTGACACACACATTGAACAAGGTCCCTTCCAATATGTATCAATGGATCCCATCACAGACCTACCTAAATCAGATGGCTTTGATAGTGTCCTTACCATCATTGATCAAGGATGTTCTAAAGCGGCAAAATTCATTCCATGCAACAAAATGATCAATGGAACAGGTGTAGCGCACAAGTATCTAAAACACCTCGTGCCCTGGTTCGGCATTCCCAAAAGAATCATATCCAACAGAGACCCTTAATTCACATCAAACTTCTCTAAAGCTTTATGTAAAGGTCTAGGCATCAAACAAAACATCTCCACCGTCCACCGCATTCCACCCACAAACTGACACACAAACCAAAAGAATGAATGCTTGGCTGGAACAATACTTAAGACCCTGGACCACAACCCATCTTCATGTATGGGCAAAAATGCTTCCAGTTGCCAAATATGCACATAACTCATGGAGACATGACACAACATGACAATCACCACACAAACTTCTCATGGGATTCAAACCCCAAATTAAAAAATATAAAGTACATTTTAAGATTTTTTCCCCTGAAATATTATAACATAACATTGACTCTTGTTATTCAAAATGTTACACATGTTACAACATTTTCTCTTTACATTTACTTCTTACCTTTGCTATAGACTACTTCCTTTGTACATCCCTTTACTTACTGGTCTTGTGATCTCTTACATCTTGTGATCTCTTCTGTATTATCATGTGATCCATACATGTCCAGGTAACACTGGATTGCTGTTACTTTCCCTTTGTTTGGTTCTCTTTCCTTTTATACTTACTGTGCAGCACAGTCACTTGGTTCTGACTCATTTGTGGCCTCATTTCTATGACTCCTACTTATCATGACTCCTACTATACTAGTAGCACAGTCAAAGCGCAGCTATTGCTGCACTTCTCCTGTATATATAAGCTCAGTACTTTGTGACCAAAGCCCTAAGCTTGGTCTCTTGTAGAATCCAACCAACTCTTGTCCAAACATATTCACCTGCAACCCACACAACTCCTAATCCTCAAACCACATCCACCTCTCCATTTCATCAACTCTTCACACACACGCACCATCTACCATCTACTCTTTGCCTCTCCCTTCCTCCCCTAAGAGTCTCTCTTCACTCTACTGAGAAGAGCTCTCCTCCTTCAAGACATACCTTCCTCTCTCTGCATGTTCAAAGTCTATGGCAGACTTGAATGCATATAGCTAGTGGAACCAGCCCTAGTCTATCCCATTACAAACTTACCCTAGCTTCTCAACAGACCAAGTTGTACTAGGAAGGGTGTATTGGCCATAACCTGTTTAGCATAAAACACTTCAACCGCTGCAGGGATCCTTACTCTTTACAACAGGAACCAGCCTGTTCATTTGAACACAATCTACTATCCACTTGACTTCAGGCTTGAGAACTGACATGGCTTGTTACTGTGACAACACATCAGTCACAAAAGGGTATTTTCACACAAAATCATAAAATAATTTACAATTTTTGTAACATAATGTATGTTCTGAAATCTTGTTAATACCACTTACTTATTTCATCATTTTGTAACAGGAATCTATCATAACAAAATCTAAAATGAAATTTCACAAATTGTTTGCTACAAATTTGTATTGAAATAATAAATTTTGTTATTTAAAATGTTACAGTTTTGTCATTCACATAAGTTGATTTCCAACCAGTGAGAAGACTAACAAATGACAAACTTACCACAATGGAAATCAAACAAGTTGTGGTGAAGATAAGACACCCAGGTGGTGGGTACATGTGAGTGGGCAAGACAGGCTGGTGGGCCATTGATGCAGTGCAGAGTCACAGATGCATGTAAATGATGTGGAGCAGTGGTAGAGCACAAGAAGGGGGACTTATTTGAAGTGCATGTGAGAGGTTCTTGAGAACAGAGAAGACTGCTGATACATTTTCAGGCAATAAGAGGCTACTTTATATGTTTTTTACAAGTATGTTACTTAAGGAATGAATAGGAGTAAATGCTTTTTAGGAGCTTTTGGAGTCAGGAACAGAAGTAAGATAGGAATGAAAAAACATATAGTGAAAGAACTTCAGACTTCAATGGAAATAACACATTGCCTGTCTGTGTGGCTGATGCACTTGTTCCAGTTTTGGTGCATGTGTGCAATTGAGTCACATGTTTGCATTTCCTTGGATATGGGGGTTGTGGAGCTGGCATGGGATTGAGGGAATGTTCTTGCTTTTTGGACATTTTTGATTTTGATCTGGATTGAACAATGCTGGAAAAAGGAGAAAAACAAAAAAAGTATTTTCCCCTAAGGGGAGTGGAAAAAATTGTGGGTCAAAAATGATCCCAGGGACATACCATATTGCACTTTTGAATTCCTCCCCATGTGCCCCTGTGTTAAGATCTGATAGATCTTATTACCAAACTCTTAGTGAAAGAGTTGCTTGATATAGTTCAAGCACTAGACTTTGAATCCTTTGATATTATCTCAGGAAGAGTAAATGTAAGAGATGAGAAGGACCTCTTTCACTTAGAGCCAGAAAAGAGTAAGCAAACATAGGTAAACAGTCAATCATGAACACAAGTCAAATCCTAACAGTGTGTGCATGATAGTTGTTTGTTGTAGTGAGTGTGAGCATGGCCTGATTGTCACAGTAAAGTGTGGTAGGGGCAATGAGCAAGGGAAAAGGCTCAAAGATGAGCTTTTGGAGCCACATCACCTCCTTTGTGGCATGCATTGCTGTGACATTTGGCCTCAGCAGTTGATAATGGCACACCTGTGTTCTTGTGAGGTGCCATCTGCATCTGTGTAACCTATGAGGTCAAAGTGTTCACCTCCATATGTGAGATCTAAGGTTTTTTGTTCTGGACAGATACTGGAACATGCACTTCACCATCCCAATGAGCAATGCCCAGGTTTTCAAGAAATTGAGATAAAGTGGAGACAGCAAAAGCAATGTCAGGATGCATCACCACTGCAGCATATATGAGGCTGTCAATCACCTCTCAGTATGGCATTCTCTTCATCCAATTGACTTCAGCTGGGTTGGTTGGGCAGTCACTTTGGCTGTGCATGATGCTGGGGGTCATTAGTGTGGTGTAACTCTTTGCATCTTTGAGTCCAAATCACTCTGGGATGGTGGTGATGTATGATTCTTGGGAGTGTGTGATGGTGCACACCTCCAAGATGTGTGTGACTTTGATTCCAAGTAGCTAATGGATTGGCCCTAAATCAGTCAGTGCATACTTCTGATTCAACTTTTTTTTGTAGTTTCTGATTAGCTCTTTCAAGCTTCCTGTGAGTATGCAGTCGTCAACATGGATGGCAAGGATTGATAGGTGGTTGTCAACATAAGCATAGAATACTCCTGGATCTGCAACACTAATGCAGAATCCAAGGTCAGTGAGAGCACATACAAGTGTGTCATACCATCATTGCCCTGCCTGCTTGAGTCCATAGAGCAAACTTGTGAAGTCACTTGACTGTGTTCTCCCCCTCAATCTTGTTTCCAGAGGAGGCTGTAGGTAG
>JAGFNK010000628.1:0-29024 GCA_025769875.1 Russula earlei | reverse complement strand
CCCCATAGGTTTTTTGACTCAAGTGTTGTGGTGTGCAACATTGTTTCCAGTGCAATCGGAGTCACAGCCAGCCACTCATCGCCCCTCTCACCTCTCCATTCTAACCATCCTTTGCCCTCATTTCCACCATGCCCACTGTCTCAGCCACATCAGTTGTGCCACTCCCTTCCCACTCATGTTTGGCCCTCCACACCTGCAGTTGCAGCTGCGCCAGTCACACTGCCTGCGTTGACCCACCATCAGTCTTCATCGTGTGCCACACTCTGCCATCAGCATGCCAACTCTGTTAGAATACCTCAAGGTCAAGTGGGATCTGGAGGACCTTATTGCCTCCTCGTCAAGACTCCGCATGTGTGACTGGGAAGACATAGATGAATACTACTGGAGTTTCAGGGCAATCTGCAGTCCCCTCGTCCATGCACACCTGACTGTGCTACAAAGATTGCAATGAGTCATTCTGGCTTGGACTCCACCTGGATGATGGCCGGATGGTCTCCCAACATCTTGGCCCCTGGTGCATGAATGAACAGCAGAGGCACTTTGTTGATTTCCAAGAAGTGTTCGACACACTAGTCAAGGTATTCTCTCAGCAGTCCTTGTGACATTCAGTGGGAATGCAAACTCAGTTCTTGCAATGAAGATGAAAACAAAGATGATTACATCTACCCCATGCCCACACCAGCTCCCACCGTTGTCCCTGTGTCGCCCGTCATCGCCTTCATGTCGCCCGCTCCCATTGCCCCTGTGGTTCCCACCTTGTCTGCCATTCCTGTCACTTCATTCACTGCTGCCATCTTCGACTCACCGGCCCCACCTGCCTCCACCGTCCCAGCATCGCCCGCATCCACCATCGTTGCCACCTCATCTGTCCCCGCTGCCTTAGCCTCAGCCTCACCCACCAAGATTTTAGCACTGCCCACCACTTCAGCCCTTGCAGCCTCATCTGCCACCCCCACCTTCGTCTCATCCGCTCCTGTGCCCTCAGTCGTCTCGTCACCCTCAGTCTTGTCCGTCGCCTCATCCAGCTGCCATTCCATGACTAGTCCCAGCCATTGCTCCATCCCCACTGTCCACTGCCACACCCTCCATCATTGCCTCCGCTCCATCTGCCTATGTCGTCGCCCCAGCTCTGTTTGCCACCACCTTCCTGGTCTCACCCTCAGCCTTTGTCTCAGTGCCAGCTGCCTTAGTAGTAGTTTTGTGTGACACCAGCACTGCAGCACCATCACCACCTCTCATCACCAGCACCACCCCAGAAGACCAAGTAGGCCCCGGCCACGAACTTAGCCACAACATGCCACAACAGGAGCAGAAGCCACCACCAGAGTGCCACCACAGGAGAAGCAGCAGCCTACACCAACAGCACACCGCATGCCGCCTCCCACATTGCCTCCCTGTCCATTCACGCACTCTCACCCACATCTGCTGCTGACACCTGCAGTGGAGACTGACCCCCGCCACCACCAGTCGCAAGACAACAATTGCCACCCCCCACGCAAGCTGCCCCACGCATCCTCCTTCTCAAGTCCTCGCCACCTACGCCTCTGTCTATGAACTCACTGCTCACTGCCTATGCCTCCGCTCCTGTCCATGCCTGCTGCCAACGCCTGCAATGGAGACAACCACACCGCCGCCACCACAAGACAACACCACCACCATGCAGCTGCCATCTCATCACCGCCATCCTTGTCTCCATCGCCTCCATCTCCCATTGCCTTCACCTCTTCCATCATCACCATTGCCAATTGCCGCCTTCGCACCTTCCAGCAGCACAAGCAGCCGCCACCACCACCTCAGTTCAGATGCAAAAGGCTCAAAACACTTGCATTCAGATGCTTGACCAAGGATGGTCAAAGTTTCAAGCCCCTGGGAGGTGTAAGGTAGCCATATGGCTGGCCACGGAATGACATGTAGGAAATGCAATAGGACATGACACCTCCTCCTATCCTTTGCCACCTCCCTCTCGTTCCAGGCCATCCACTGGCCACACACCACAAGCCACCTTGCATGTGACATCATCACCCAGCCCTTGCCATTGACCACGCACGCATGCCACACCCCACACATGTGATGCGTTTGCATCTCAAGCCTTTCATGACTGCCTCAACTGTCTCAACCAGTCTTGATTCACTTTCATGCCTTTCATCTCTAATACCTCTCTCCTGTATATAAAAACACCCTAGCTACTCTGTAGTAGAAAGAGTTCAGAATAGGACCCCTCTTTGCAACCCACTCCTCTCTGTCTGTGAAAAACAAGAAGGATGGTCAGAATCGAGAGGCGAGAGGGGTGATGAGTGGCTGGCCACAACTCCAATTGCACTGGAAACAATGTTGCACACCACAACACTTGAGTCAAAAACACTATGGGGCTGCCTCAAGACAGCCCATGGGTACAACATGAGGGAAAAATAATAGATATAGACCATGATTTTGAGTTGTAATTCATCTAATACACATGTGGAGGTGGCTTGAGTCCAGCTCCACCAATTCTCATTCAAATCTCATGAAAACAATGGGGCTGCCTAGCCCCCATTCAGGCGATTCAGGGACAATAAATTTCATATGAATTGAAGCTGTTTTGAGGGAGATATTCATCCCGCATGTTTGAGGGGGTTTCTGCGCCAATTTGGGTGGAATTCAAGCTCCGCCAAGTGCGCTGAAAACGGCAATAAGTTGTAAGTTTTGTTTGAGAAATTTCCCTTGTTCCTCCTTTTCTTTAGGTGAAAGGGGGTATACTCTGCAATTAATCGTTGTTGGGGCGTCTGGTTTTAGGTCGATGGCGTGATCCCATTTTCTTGGTCCAGGGAACCTCTCCGACTCTTGTTCCATGAATACTGGTCCATATTGGTGGTATTGGTGAGGAACTATTTCTTGCCAGGTCTTTGGTTTGTCCTTTATTTGCAATTCTGCCAATTGTTGTGCTATGGTGGTTTTGCATATTTGAGTTTGTAACCATAGTTCATCGCCTTCCTCCCAGTCTGCCATGTTACCGAGTGGTTTGGGGTCCGGAAGATGCCGGAACACCTGAACTATGGCTGCACTGTTTGCATCATGCGTGCGTCAGATCTTGATCGTTTATGTTCGTTGATATCACGTTCGGAGCGCGTTGATCGTATCTTTCAGAAGATGTACTGAAGAAGCAATGAGTAGCATTGCTTCTGTCCCAGATGTTCCTGTACCGCTACGTACGTCAATTCCTTGATTGGGGAAGCACTTAATGCTTCCAGCACCGAGATTGTTTACATAGAAGCAACCTCGCTTCTATGAGCCATGTTTTGCTTCTATAGCACCGACCAGTACTACAGTAGTACAAACCTTATCCCTGTAAGGCTATATAAAGCCCCCAGTCATAACAGTTGAGCCCTAAGCTCGACTTAGTTTGCCAATCCCAAACAGTTGACTCCTACCCCATCTGCAGAGCCCCTCTCATCTTGTTGTCATACTCTAGAAGGATCTAACACTCCTTCCCCTCCACGAGTATTGCTTGCTTGACTCAAGCATATCTGCATTGGTAGGACACATTTATAGACACGACCATTGATCTTATTTAAGGCCCTTTGGAGCCTTAACATGCCAGTGCTTTGATCCATGCTGGAGTTTCCTGGTTTCCCTTGAGGGTAACTCTTCCCATAATGGTCCCTTTTGACCAATTTATTCTTGGGTTGGTTGACTCCAGGAATGGATATCCTAGGATGATATCATCTTGTCCTCTATCTGTGACCAGGAATTGGTGTGTATGTCTTTGTCCCAACAGTTTTAGTTCTAATTGGATGGTTTGGGTGACCTTTCCTGAACGGTTGAGCATTCTGTCAACATTTTTGACGTTTCTGGTTGGGATTAATTTTCTGGTTTGCAGGTGTAGTTCCTCTGTCAATTTGGGAGATATGAAGCATTCAGTGGCCCCACTGTCTATCAGGGCTTTCTTTTCGGCTTTGTTCAGTCCAATGTAAATAGTAGTCATCACTGATATTGACTTTCTTTGAGACTTGTACATGGAGTCGATACCTAAAGCTTGAGCAATTGCCGTTATGCTCAAGTGTCCGAAAGATCCTGTCCTTTATCCTCATCATCTCCTGTCAGGGCTTTATTGCCATTTTCAGCGCACTTGGTGGAGCTTGAATTCCACCCAAATCGGTGCAGAAACCCCCTCAAACATGCAGGA
Organism: Russula earlei; assembly: GCA_025769875.1. NCBI lineage: Eukaryota > Fungi > Basidiomycota > Agaricomycetes > Russulales > Russulaceae > Russula > Russula earlei. Next base: position 24,862 of record JAGFNK010000628.1, on the reverse strand, counting down.
TGAATATCTCCCTCAAAACAGCTTCAATTCATATGAAGATTACTGTCCCTGAATCGCCTGAATGAGGGCGAGGCAGCCCCATTGTTTTCATGAGATTTGAGTGAGAATTGGTGGAGCTGGACTCAAGCCACCTCCACATGTGTATTAGATGAATTACAACTCAAAATCATGGTCTATATCTATTATTTTTCCCTCATGTTGTACCCATGGGCTGTCTTGAGGCAGCCCCATAGTGTTTTTGACTCAAGTGTTGTGGTGTGCAACATTGTTTCCAGTGCAATTGGAGTTGTGGCCAGCCACTCATCACCCCTCTCGCCTCTCGATTCTGACCATCCTTCTTGTTTTTCACAGACAGAGAGGAGTGGGTTGCAAAGAGGGGTCCTATTCTGAACTCCTTCTACTACAGAGTAGCTAGGGTGTTTTTATATACAGGGGAGAGGTACTAGAGATGAATGGCATGAAAGTGAATCAAGACTGGTTGAGACGGTCGAGGCGGTTGTGAAAGGCTTGAGATGCGAACATGTCTAGTGTGCCGAGGCGTGCATGGGCGCGTGATCGGTGGCAAGGGCTGGGCGATGCGATCGAGGTCTTGATGTTGCACGCAAGATGGCTTGTGGTGTGCAGTTGGTGGACTGCCTGGAATGAGAGGGAGGTGGCAAGGGATGAAAGGGAGCTGAGGTGTCAGTCTCATGTTGTGTCGTGTCACGTTTTCACATGTGATTTTGAGGCCAGCCATAATCTTCCTTACACCTCCTGGGGGCTTGAAACTTTGACCGTCCTCGGTCAAGCATCTGAATGCGAGTGTTTTGAGCCTTTCACGTCTGAATTGAGGCGGCGGTCGCAGCTGCTTGTGCTGCAGAAGACGCGAAGGCGGCGATTGGCGATGGCGATGATGGAAGAGGCAAGGGCGATGGGAAACGGAGGCGATGGAGATGAGGGCAGCGGTGATGAGATGGCGGCTGCGTGGTGGTGGTGTTGTTTTGTGGCGGTGGCGGCGTGGTCATCTCCATTGCAGGTGGTGGCAGCAGGCATGGACAAGGAGCGAAGGCGTAGGTGGTGAGCGTGAGTTCGTAGATAGAGACATAGGTGGCAAGGACTTGAGAAAGAGGATGCGTGGGGCGGCTTGCACGGGGGTGGGATCTGTCGTCTTGCGGCGGCGGTGGCAGGGTCGTCTCCACTGCAGGTGTCGGCAGCAGACATGGGCGAGAGCGCGCGAACGGATGGGGAGGTGATGTGGGAGGTGGTGTGTGGTGTGCTATTGGCATCGGCGACTGCTTCTCCTGCGGCGGCAGCTTCTCCTTCTGTTGTGGTGTGTCATGGCTACGTTTGTGGCCGAGGCCTTCTTGGTCTTCTGGGGTGGTGCTGGTGGCGAGGGGTTGCGATGATGCAGCGGTGCTGGTGTCACATGAAACTACTAAAGCGGCGGCTGAGACTGAGAAGGCTGAGGCTGAGGGCAGGGTGGAGACGGCAGCAGCTGGCGATGCTGGTGCTATGATGGACTGGGCTGAACTGACGAGTACGGGCGAGGCTAAGACGGAGACTGATGTGAAGTCGGCGGCTGGCACGACTGAGGCTACTGTGGCAACGGACAAGGCAATGGACGAGACTGAGGGCGACGAGACAACTGAGGGTGTGGGAGTGGATGAGACGAAGGTGGGGGTGGCAGACGAGGCTGTGAGGGCTGAAGTGGCAGGCGGCACTAAAACATCAGTGGGCGAGGTTGAGATGGTGGTTGTGCATGGAGCTGAGACAGTGGCCATAGCAGGCGACACTGAGGGTGCGGGAGCTGGTTGGGCTAAGACGGGGACAGTGGTGATAGGCGATGTCACGGCTGAGGCTATGGCGGCGGGGACAGACGAGGTGGCAACGATGGTGAATGTGGGCAATGCTGGGACGGTGAGGGCAGGTGGAGCCGAGGCGATGATGGCTGGCGAGTCGAGGATGGCGGCGGTGAATGAGGTGATGGGAACGGCGGACAAGGTGGGAACCGCAGGGACAATGGGCAAGGCAGGCGAGGTGGAGGCGATGGTGCACGATGTAGGGACGGAGGCTGGAGCGGGCATGGGCGCAGGGTATGTGTATGGTCAGAATGGAGAGGTAAGAGGGGCAATGAGTGGCTGGCCGTCACTCCAATCACACTGAAAACAATGTTGCACACAACAACACTTGAGTCAAAAACACTATGGGGCTGCCTCAAGACAGCCCATGGGTACAACATGAGGGAAAAATAATAGATATAGACCATGATTTTGAGTTGTAATTCATCTAATACACATGTGGAGGTGGCTTGAGTCCAGCTCCACCAATTCTCACTCAAATCTCATGAAAACAATGGGGCTGCCTAGCCCTCATTCAGGCGATTCAGGGACAGTAATCTTCATATGAATTGAAGCTGTTTTGAGGGAGATATTCATCCTGCATGTTTGAGGGGGTTTCTGCACCGATTTGGGTGGAATTCAAGCTCCGCCAAGTGCACTGAAAACAGCAATAATAAAGGCCTCTCTTTCCTCTACTGAGAGCACCTTTGCTGCCTTTGCGAGTTTGTCAGTCGCACTTTCTTCGATTATTTCTATGATGGAGGATTCGGATGTAGTGGTGGTTGTGTCGGTGGTGCGCACGAGAGTTGTCTTGTGTTTCAGTTTCGTGGGGCAGTTGCGGGCCAGATGTCCTCGGAGAGAACAGTGAAAGCACCTTCCTTCTTCTCGATGTTTTTGTTTTTCGGCTTCGGTTATTGCTTTGCAGGCGGCACCTGCGCTGGTGTCCATTGCATTTGGGTCGCGTGGTGGGAGGTGTGTGTGCGGCTGCGGTAGCGTTGTTGGTGGTGTTGCCACGTGCGCCCCAATTCGAAAGGCGGGCCCAAGGGCGGTTGGTATTTGAGTTGGTATTTCTGTTGTGAGTGTTGGCATGGTCAGTGAGGACCGCGCATTTGCGCATCCAGATGCGATGTTGCTTCTGGGTGCCAGACATCCACTCTTGAAAGGTGGTCAGGTCCTCTTGACTGATGATTGCTTCAACTAATGGTTTGGGGAGACCGCACGCGAACAGGCGCATGACCATTGGGTCGTCCGTGTGGAGGGATCCTCGTCGAGCCAGTAACTCAAAATTTGCTATATATTCATCCAGGTTATTGTCCTTCATTTTTAGTTCGCGTAGCTGGTCTTGTGCGCGTTCGCGTTTGGCATAATTGGTGAATGCCCATTTGAATTGTTGTTCCATGGCTTGCCAAGCAGTGAGGCCAAAGGGAATTTCCTCCGGGTCAAGCATGACCTTTTCAAGCCACTCATCCATTGCTTCGACCCAACCGTTGACGTGAGGTCCTTCCATTAACGATAGGAAGTAGGCGCATTTCTCGATGGGGTTTTGAGCAATTTTGCTGTCGAAATTCATCCTCATGAAGCATCAGAATGTGGTGAGGAATGCGTGGGTGCGTGTGCGGTCGCCGTTGAAGGCCTTGGGTGGGACGCCTTTGAGTTTACCGTTGTCGGACGGGTGTGTGTCGTGGTCATACATGGCGTATGCGTCGAAGTCATTGGGGTCTGGGCTTGGAGGTCGTCTCCCATGTCCTTTGAAGCCTTGGAAGTGGGATGGGCGTGGGTACGCCTGCGCCGTTCCAGACGACGCGAGTTGTTGAGGTATCTGTGCTGGTGGTTCTTCTGGTTTGTTGGCCGCGACGAAAACTTGTGTTGTGGTTTGTGGTTCTTGTTCCATGGGTTCAGCGGGTGTGGGTCCAGGGGTCAGAGCACGAGATGGGTTCTTCAAGTTGGGGATTGGTTCTCCTGATTTGATGAGTTGTTCCATGTCAAGACCTTTGAGGGGGTCAAAGGTTAGTCCGAGAGCTGGGCGCGCGATGCGGTAGGCCTCGAAGTAGTCTTCACGGCATCGAATTTCAAACCATACACCATAGAGGGTTCCAAGGCCTACTTTGGCATTCCTGTAATAAGCATAGTACCCAGTCCAAGGTACACTGTTTATTCCTACTCTGAGGAAGTGAGCATTTTCTCTGAAGGCCTCGGGAACGAGTGCATTGTCGAGGTCCGGGTTCAGTTTGAAGGGGCATTTGAGTTTCTTTAGTCCCTCTTCTGTAGGCTTTCCTTGTCCTTTGAACCTCCAGTCTCTAGCCATGGAAGTCATCTTTCAAAAATTGTTGTATTCGGGGGTGGATGCATGTATATGCATTCGGGGTCAAGGGTTTGAGGGTAAGCTTGTTCTAATGTCACCGACTGGGGGCGGTGTCACTGACAAATCAGTTCACGTGCGAGACGAGTGCAGCGAGTCGAGCGAGACACTAAGTCTTCGCGAGTTTCGGGGATCTCAGAGACGATTTTTCCAAGGCAAATATGTTCCACAGAGAGGGGAGATTGCAAATAAGTCTTTGCGTTGCAAAGGCTTATCAGTAGAGAAGGTTTCAGACAATATGCTTGATGTCTTGCAAGCCTACAAGTACTGAAGTTCGAAATCCAGTGATATTTCACAGGAGAACAAGCTTAGGGCTTGTTCTCTCTTACTGACAGGTTTATATAGACAGTATTGTCCTATATCAAATAGTAGACATGAAGTAACAACAAGGTGATCGAGACTGGAACATGCTGGAAAGTAGTGGTACATGCGGGGCCGAATGAGTCATGGGAACACGTGGGAATCGTGAGGCCTGTCTGGGTAGGCTTGTCCGGTTGCCTGTCTGGTCCAATGGGCCGGTACTTGTGACAGAAACCCCCTCAAACATGCGGGATGAATATCTCCCTCAAAACAGCTTCAATTCATATGAAATTTATTGTCCCTGAATTGCCTGAATGAGGGCTAGGCAGCCCCATTGTTTTTATGAGATTTGAGTGAGAATTGGTGGAGCTGGACTCAAGCCACCTCCACATGTGTATTAGATGAATTACAACTCAAAATCATGGTCTATATCCATTATTTTTCCCTCATGTTGTACCCATGGGCTGTCTTGAGGCAGCCCCATAGTGTTTTTGACTCAAGTGTTGTGGTGTGCAACATTGTTTTCAGTGTGATCGGAGTGACAGCCAGCCACTCATTGCCCCTCTCACCTCTCCATTCTGACCATCCTTTGCCCTCATTCCCACCACACCCGCTGTCTCAGCCGCATCAGTCGCACCGCTCCCTTCCAACTCGCATTTGGCCCTCCACACCCACAGTTGCAGCCACGCCAGTCACACTGCCTGTGTCGACCTGCCATCTGTCTTCACCATGCACCGCACTCCATCAGCATGCCGACTCAGTTAGAATACCTCAAGCTCAAGTGGGATCTGGAGGACCTTATTGCCTCCTCATCAAGACTCTGCATGTGTGACCGGGAAGACGTAGACAAATACTACTGGAGTTTCAGGGCAATCTGCGGTTCCCTCGTCCATGCGTGCCGCCTGTGCTACAAAGATTGCGACGAGTCATTCTGGCTCAGACTCCACCTGGACGACCGCTGGATGGTCTCCCAATGTCTTGGCGCCTGGTGCCCAAATGAACAGCAGAGGCACTTTGTCAATTTCCGAGAAGTATTTGACACACTAGTCAAGATATTCTCTCAGTGTCCCTGTGACATTCAGCAGGAACGCCAACTCTGCTCTGCAGACGAAGATGAAGACAACTACACATACCCTGCACCCATGCCCACTCCAGCCTCCGTCCCTGCATCATGCACCATCGCCTCCACCTCACCTGCCTTGCCCATCATCCCTGCGGTTCCCACCTTGTCCACCGTTCCCATCACCTAGTTCACCGCTGCCATCCTTGACTCGCCAGCCATCATTGCCTTGGCTCCACCTGCCCTTGCCATCCCAGCATCACCCGCATTCGCCATCATCGCCACCTCATCTGTCCCCACCGCCATAGCCTCAGCCATGACATCGCCTATCACCACTGTCCCCGTCATTGCCCAACCAGCTCCCATGCCCTCAGTGTTGCCTGCTATGGCCACTGTCTCAGCTCCATGCACAACCACCATCTCAACCTCGCCCACCGACATTTTAGTGCCACCTGCCACTTCAGCCCTTGCAGCCTTGTCTGCCACCCCCACCTTCATCTCATCCGCTCCTGTGCCCTCAGTCATCTCGTCGCCCTCAGTCTCATCCATCGCCACAGTAGCCTCAGTCGTGCCAGCTGCCAACTTCGCATCAGTCTCCATCTTAGCCTCACCCGTACTCATCAGTTCAGCCCAGTCCGTCATAGCACCAGCATCGCCAGCTGCCACCGTCTCCACCCTGCCCTCAGCCTCAGCCTTCTCAGTCTCAGCTGCCACCACCATGCCCCTAGTTTTGCCAGCTGTCTCTGTCACCCCAGCTTCAGATCAGTCAACCGCCACCACCGCGCTCTTAGCCTTGCCAGCTGCCTTAGTCTCGTCAGCCACTGCCGTAGCCTCAGCCTCAGCCACCAATGTCTTAGTGCCACACGCCGCTGCCTCCACCACCATCTCACAAGCCACCACCACCACGCTCTTGTCAGCCACAGCCACTGTCGCCCCTGCATTGCCCTCAGTCGTCGCCTCCGCCCCATCCGCCTCCACCATCGCACCAGCTCAGTCCACCACCACCTTCTCAGTCTCAGCCTCAGTCTTCTCAGTCTCAGCCGCCGCTTTAGTAGTTTTGTGCAACACCAGCACCACCACACCATCGCAACCCCTCGCCACCAGCACCACCCCAGAAGACCAAGAAGGCCTCAGCCACAAACTTAGCCATGACACGCCACAACAGGAGCAGAAGCCGCCGCCATGCCACCGCTGCAGGAGAAGCAGTCGCCGACACCAACAGCACACCACATGCCGCCTCCCACATCGCCTCCCCATCCATTCGCACGCTCTCACCCACATCTGCTGCCGACACCTGCAGTGGAGACGACCCCACCACCGCCGCTGCAAGACAACAGATCCCACCCCCGTGCAAGCCACCCCACGCATCCTCTTTCTCAAGTCCTTGCCACCTATGTCTCTATCTACGAACTCACGCTCACTGCCTACACCTTTGCTCCTCATCCACACCTGCTGCCACCTCCCTCTCATTCCAGGCCATCCACTGGCCACACACCACAAGCCACCTTGCGTGTGACATCATTGCCCAGCCCTTGCCACTGACCACACATGCACGCCACACCCCACACATGTGACACGTTTGCATCTCAAGCCTTTCATGACTGCCTCAACTGTTACACCATTTTCCTTTGATGTCTACTTCTTACCTTTTGCTATGGACTGCTTGCTTTCGTACGTCCCTTTACTTACTGGTCTCATGATCTCTTACATCTTGTGATCCTTTCTGTGCTATCATGTGATCCATACACGTCCAGGTAACACTGAATTGCTGTTACTTTCCCTTTGTTTGGTTCTCTTTCCATTTATATTCACTTCTTAGTTTCGACTGTGCAATGCTGCACACTTACTGTGCAGCACAGTTACTTGGTTCTGACTCATTTGTGGCCTCATTTCTATGACTCCCACTTATTATGACTCCTACTATACTAGTAGCACAGTCAAAGCGCAGCTATTGCTGCGCTTCTCCTGTATATATAAGCTCAGTACTTTGTGACCAAAGCCCTAAGCTTGGTCTCTTGTAGAATCCAACCTACTCTTGTCCAACATATTCTCCTGCAACCCACTTCACTCTCACAAACTTAAACCACAAGCACCTCTCCATTTCATCAACTCTCAACACACCATCCACCATCTACTCTTCGCCTTTCCCTTCCTTCCCTAAGAGTCTCTCTTCACTCCCCTGAGAAGAGCTCTCCTCCTTTAAGACCTACCTTCCTCTACTCTCTCTGCGTTGTTCAAGGTCCCCAGCAGACTTGAACGCATATAGCTAGTGGAACCAGCCCTAGTCTATCCCATTACAAACTTACCCTAGCTTCTCAATGGACCAAGTCATACTAGGAAGGGTCTATTGGCCATAACCTGTTTAGCATAAAACACTTTGACCGCTGCAGGGATCCTTACTCATTATACACAGGAACCAGCCCGTTTCTTGAACACCTCTCTATCATCGAATTGTTTTCCGCTTGTGAACTGACATGGCTAGTTACCGTGACATCAGACCAAGCTTAACGTTTCACCACAGCTTCTACCTTGAATACTCTTGCTATCCCCAAACCCTCTATCAAACCAGCTTCCTCATCTAACCCTCTTCAACACCGAGCCATCGCTTGACGTAATCAAGACAACCTACCTGAACATATCACTGGTAAAGCCTTTTGTTGAAAATAGACGCAGTATGTGTGATTAGATAGCAGCAGATGATAAGATCGCAGGCAGATCTATCAGACAATAGTTCAGTTTGGTTGACACAAAACTAATATAAATAATGTACCTATCAGACAATAGCTACAACGTGTCGTTAGTACTGTGAGATAAGATATCATAGTGTAAATACTCACTTCAGTTTGGTTGACACAAAACTGAAGTGATCTACGTACTTTGTGGCGTTCTTAAGTACCTGAGACCGCCACTAGATGCAGTACAGTTAACTACCATCACAGGATCACTAAGTAAGTCCGAGGATCAGTTGTAAGTAGCTACCGATTGTCCTAAATCACTCTATCAAGTGTAACTAACGCGTGCTGCAGCGTATGAGCTGAGCCGGTGATGCCCGGTCCAGGTGATCCGACACATCAATGCATCCGAGTTGTGATCATATCACAACACACCTGGGACTCTGGGCAGTGCAGATCTCAACATCCCCCCTGTGATTAAGACAGTCGGTAGATTAGATCAATTAAGACCCAACCCATCGACGAAGGTCCGGAGCAGCGCGTGAGTATGCGGCTTGGTGAGACCATCTGCAAGCATCTCTCCTGTGGGAGTACGGATAAGTATGATCGGTCCGTCCTCAATGTATTGGCGGATGGTGTGATGCTTGATTGGGATATGCTTCGACCGTCTTCCGGTGACCGGGTTGAGCGCAAGGTCGACGGCGCCTTTGTTATCACCATGAAGTGGATTCGGATCGGAGATCTGATAGCCAATCTCGGAGAAGAAGCTCCGATACCACGTGGCTTGATTAGCTGCATCGGCTAAGGCCATATATTTGGCTTGAGTGGTACTTTGGGCAACAGTCTTCTGTTTGCGTGAGGTCCAGGAGATTGCAGCGCTGGAAAGTAGGAAGACATAGCCCGAGGTGGAACAGTAGTCATCTGCATTGTCTCCGAGGCTAGAGTCGGAGTACCCGTGTAATCTGGTATCGCGCGCGCCATCATAACGCAGCTTTAGATCTGAAGTGCTGTTAAGATAAGATAGTACATATTTGGCAAGGCGTAGATGATGCGATGAGGGATTGGATGAGTATTGGGCAAGTCGAGAGACTGCAAATGATATATCTGGTCGTGTCCCAATCTGCACATAGAGAAGGCTGCCAATGATGCATTGAAAATGCTTTATTTCATCAGGCGTTGCCTCCCCAGAGTGCTTGACCAAGTGGACATCTGCCCCAGAGGGCAGCGGAGTGCGGACCAGATTGGAATCCGCCATCCCGAAGCGATTGATGATCTCTGAGATGTACCTAGATTGATCAATGTCTAGTCGCTTAGCCAAGCGATCACGCATAACACGAATCCCAAGATAGGAGTCGATCTCACCTAGATCAGTCATTTCATAGCGCGTGGACAATGAATTCTTAATGTCTGCAATCAGTGGGAGTGAATCACCTAAGATGGTGACATCATCGACATAGAGGATAATGATTATGGTTCCCCCCGCATCTTGGCGATGATAAACCCCAGCATCTGAGTGCATGCACGTGAAGCCGAGTCCAGTGAGAACTCCATGAAACTGTAAGTTCCATGCACGCAAGGCTTGTTTGAGGCCGTAGAGAGCCTTCTTTAACCGATGTAAGGAGGATTATGGCTGGCCACGAAATCACGTGCGGAAACGCGACGCGACACGACGTGACGCCTATCCTCTCCCTTGCCTCAGCTCGCTTTCATCCCTTGCCAACAGCTGCACACACACACGCACGCACCCGCGACCTCTCTTGTGCCCAACTTCAAGCCCTTTCTACCAACCACGCGTATGCCAAACGCTCACAAGACACGATTGCGTGCCAGGCTGTCCGCCACCGACCGCATTGCAGCCCTTGCCACCGACCACGCACCGACCTCACGAGCACGCCTACCACCTCACACCCAACGTCGAGACCCGGACGACCGCATCGCCCACCCATCGCCATACGCGCACGCACCCCACGCTCCGGCACACGCGACGCGTTTCCGCGTCAAGCCTTTCACGATCGCCTAGACCGCCTCGCCCGGTCTCGATTGCCTTTCAAGACTCTACTTCCTTTCATCATCTCATTTCCTTTCATTACATGCCCCCTCTTACTACTCCCCTTCTTGTATATAAAACACCTAGCTACCTTGTAGTAGAGAGAGAGAAGTCCAGTGGAATCAGAATCTTTTCCCCCTCATCTGTCCACCTCTGCCTGAACCAGAACGACTGCGCGCGACCACTTGTTCCTCCTCTCCCCCCCTCCTCTACTCTTTCTGCTTGGACCGGTCAGCCTTACGATCTCACTCGCACGTCACCGGACGCGCTACAACTGGCTGCCCCAGTGAGGCTGACTGAAGATCCAAGTGTTCTCAAGATCCCTTTCAAACCCTTGGCTCCAGGTTGCCCCCTGCAACCCTCGCCCCTCACGAGCAAGTTCCCACGCGCGAGTCCAAGCCACTTCCTCCAGCCCATTGCAAACCCGTGCCCTCACATCGAGACTCAAGTTTACTGCCCCGTCCTCAGGCCCCTCGCTCCTAGCTCCTCGCGTTCCGCACCCACGCCCGCTCTCCATCTACAAACTCTTACAGTGCATCCCACGCCATCACCACGCGCCGTACCAAGCACCAGTCCAGCAGTACGCCCAAGCACCAGCACCAGCACCAGCACCAGCACCAGCACCAGCACCAGCACCAGCACCAGCACCAGCACCAGCGCCAGCCCGAGTCCCATTTCAGCCGCCAGCCCAAGTTTCAGTTCAGCAGCACGCCCAAGTCCGAGCGCCCACACCCACATCAGCACCGCACCAAGTACCGACCGCATCCGCACACGCACACCTTGCATTATCGTCCACCGCCATCGCAGCCCCGCACGCTGTTGTTTCACTCCTCCACACCTGCCTCCATCTCGTCTTTATCGCCTGCAGCTGCCGCCGCCTTCACCATCACGTCCACGCGCGCCGCTTCATCGTCCACACTGTTACGAACCAAGACCAAGTCATGACCGTAGATGGTCCTATTTCACTCAAGAGAGACCTCTCTCATTTTGCATTACCAACTCCCTTCCGTTTTCTGGGCTATTTCCCCTGCAGTGCAAGATATCACTATTGCAAAGGCACTATAACTCGACCAGGCACCCGTTTCCTAATCGGGTAATCATCGCGTGGCAGCCACATGGCCACTCAGCCACCAAGGACCCGAAACAGCGGCACAAACTCTTAGAAACTGTTGCATAAATCATCTGATGTCATCCAGGCTCCAATGACATCATAGCTGACTGAGCGACTCCACAGTGACCTCATAGGCTCACTAAGCGCTCCACAGTGACATCATAATGATGTCATCGCTCCACAATGATCAGTAATGCGCTCAGTAAGCCTGAAACTTGACACAAGCAAGTTTATGCCTCTGTAGTCCTATTGGATGGTATCAAAGAGTCTAGAATAGTCCCAGGTCTTTGTAATCGACCCTGTACACTGTATATAAGCCCCAATGAAGCATGGCAGTCGTCAGACTGTCCATTTGTGATACTCTCATCTTCCTGGGTACTCCCCTACGACCGCTCAGTTTAAAGACTCCCCTCGCTCCCAAGGTACTCTTCTACGACCGCCTTGTTTAAAGCCCCCTCGTTGCACTGGCTTCTAACCTTCGCCTTTGCCTCCAGTTACACGTACCAGTCCCCATCTGGTACATCTTAGTCATTTGGCTCGTCCTCTTGTTCAACGCTGCCTACGCCGCGTACCATCTGTTCCGACCCTTGCCCACCTGCTCCTGAGTCCACACGGATCAGCAGTACGTGTCTTGACACACACGCTTCCTTGATAGCTAGTACTGCCCGCCGCAGCACCAACGCACCATGTCCGACGTCTCCACCTATTTCCGCCAAGCGTCGAGGCCCAACGGCTGCCCCTTCTGTGCCCAACCCGGCCATGGAGTGCGATGGTGCACGATTGCCGAGGAGTACTGCTACACCGGCCGCATTGTTATCATCAACAGTCGCCTCCACCTTCCAAACAGGCAACCCATCCCCATCAGCAGCAACGGACGTGGACTGAAGGACGCCGTCGACGCCTGGCTCGCCGCCAACAACGCTCAAGTCTTCAGCTACCCGGCTACACCCACAGCTCCCACACCAGTCACACTCCCCTCCTTCCACCATCCACCTTCGCCGCGCGACGCTTCCATTATCACGCCGACCCAGCTCCGGTACCTCCAACAGGAGCTAGAGGACCTCATTGCCACCTCGTCAAGGCTTCAGATGCGTGACCGAAGAGACGTATTGGACTACGGCCGGAGCTTCCAGGAGATATGCGAGCCCCTAGTGAGTGCACGCTGCCTTTCCTATGACGAACGCGACCGGGCATTCTGGCTCGGACTTCACCCGGACGACCGCAAAATGGTCTCCCGACGCCTCGGTCCTTGGCGCATGAACGAACAGCGAGGGCAATTTGTCGAATTTCGGGAGACGTTCGACACACTAGTCAAGATCTTCTCTCAGCCTCCCTGTGACATTAGGTGGGAACGCGGTCCCCACTCTCTCAGGCAAGACCCCCGACGCGACTTCGCATTCGAAACCCCGGAACAGGAGAACTGCCAGCCCGTCGCCCTCACGCCCGCCGACGTCTTAGCGCCGCCCGCCCCAATGCTCCCAGCCGCAGCCTCTACAGCCGCCGTCGCCGTCGCCCCAGTCGTCTCAGTATCGCCCACTGCCCCTGTCTCGCGCCCTGCCGCCCCCGTCACCTCAGCCTCACCTACTGACGTCTTAGTGCCACACGCCACCGTCTCCGCCCCAGTCTTGTCCGCCCACGCGCCCTCAGTTGCCGTCTCCGCCCCAGTCTCGTCCGCCCCCACGCCCTCAGTTGCCATCTCCGCCCCGCCCGCCTCCATCCTAGCCTCGCCCGTCAACGTCTCGCCCCCTGCCGCCGCGCCCTCCGTCATCACCTCCGGTCCGTCAGCCACCGACACTGGAGCACAAGCATCCGTCGCCGCCACGCCCTCAGCCTCTGCACTCCCAGTTCCGCCCACCGCCCCAGCTCTCGTCTCGCGCTCTGCCGCGCCCACGCCCTCAGTCGCCTCAGCCCTCTCAGTCTCAGCCGCCGCCACCGCGCCCCCAGTTTTGCCAGCCGTCACCGTCGCCCCAGCTTTAGATCAGTCAGCCGCCGCCGCCGTGCTCTTAGCCTTGCCAGCAGCCTTAGTCTCGTCAGCCGCCCCCGTAGCCTCAGCCTCAGCCACCGACGTCTTAGCGCCACACGCCGCCGCCTCCACCACTGTCTCACTAGCCACCACCGCCACGCCCTTGTCAGCCACAGCTGCCGTCGCCCCTGCGTCGCCCTCAGTCGTCGCCTCCGCTCCGTCCGCCTCCGTCGTCGCACCAGCTCTGTCCGCCGCCGCCTCCTTGGTCTCACCCTCAGCCTTCGTCTCCGCGCCCGCCGCATCAGTCTCAGTTTCGCGCGACACCAGCATCGCAGCACCGTCGCAACACCTCGCCACCAGCACCACCCCAGAAGACCAAGAAGGCCTCGGCCACGAACCTAGCCACGACACGCCCCAACAGGAACAGCAGCAGCCGCCACGCCGCCGCCGTAGGAAAAGCCGCCGCCGACACCAGCAGCATACCACGCGCCGCATCCCACATCGCCTCCCCGTCCGTTCGCGCGCTCTCACCCACGTCTGCTGCCGACACCTGCAGTGGAGACGACCCCACCACCGTCGCCGCCGAATGACGACAAATGTTACCCCCGCGCAAGCCGCCCCACGCATCTTCCTTCCCAAGTCCTCGCCACCTACGTCTCTGTCTACGAACTCACGCTCGCCGCCTACGTCTTCACTTCTTGACAACGCTGCCCACTCTGTCCCGACTCTAGCCGCACGCACGCCACGCCAAGCCCCCCTCACTTCGCCATTCCGCACCCGCATTCCAGGACACAGCGGATCACTGCTCGCAATGACCCAGACGACACACTTGACACGACGCACACACCACAAGACAACCCCATCGCCACGCAGCCGCCGTCTTGCCACCACCCTCGCCCTCATCTCCAGCGCCTCCGTCTCCCACGACCCTCACCCTCCGGCGCCGCCACCCTTCGTCTCCTCCCCCACTACCGATGCCACAACACAAGCAGCCGTGACCGCCGCCACAAATCAGACACAAAAGGTTCAAAGTCTCGCATTCGGACGCTTGACCGAGGACGGTCAAAATTTCAAGCCCCCGGGAGGTGTAAGGAGGATTATGGCTGGCCATGAAATCACGTGCGGAAACGCGACGCGACACGACGTGATGCCTATCCTCTCCCTTGCCTCAGCTCGCTTTCATCCCTTGCCAACAGCTGCACACACACACGCACGCACCCGCGACCTCTCTTGTGCCCAACTTCAAGCCCTTTCTACCAACCACGCATATGCCAAACGCTCACAAGACACGATTGCGTGCCAGGCTGTCCGCCACCGACCGCATTGCAGCCCTTGCCACCGACCACGCACCGACCTCACGAGCATGCCTACCACCTCACACCCGACGTCAAGACCCGGACGACCGCATCGCCCACCCATCACCATACGCGCACGCACCCCACGCTCCGGCACACGCGACGCGTTTCCGCGTCAAGCCTTTCACGATCGCCTAGACCGCCTCGCCCGGTCTCGATTGCCTTTCAAGACTCTACTTCCTTTCATCATCTCATTTCCTTTCATTACATGCCCCCTCTTACTACTCCCCTTCTTGTATATAAAACACCTAGCTACCTTGTAGTAGAGAGAGAGAAGTCCAGTGGAATCAGAATCTTTTCCCCCTCATCTGTCCACCTCTGCCTGAACCAGAACGACTGCGCGCGACCACTTGTTCCTCCTCTCCCCCCCTCCTCTACTCTTTCTGCTTGGACTGGTCAGCCTTACGATCTCACTCGCACATCACCGGACGCGCTACACCAACAGACTTTGTCTTCTTGGTCCAGAGTGATGAAACCTTGTGGTTGCTCCATGTAGATCTCTTCCTACAGTGTGCCATTAAGGAACACCAACTTGACGTCCATTTGATGGATCTCCTAATCCTCTAGCACGGCCAATGCTAGGAGTAGTCTCAAAGACTCAAATCTGGCAACTGGTGAGAAAGTTTCATCATAATCAATCCCCTCCACTTGGGTGAACCCCTTTGCAACTAAACACATGCGAAATCTACCATCAGATTTGCGTGCAAACACCCATCAAGATCGCATGGCCTTGTGGCCCAGCAGCAGATCTACAAGCTCCCAGGTACCATTCTTAGCGAGTGCATCAATTTCATATTGACATGTGGTTCTCCATTGATCGGCAGAGTCCGAGGACATCGCTTCCCGAAACGTAGCCAGAATGATCGCCTCTGCCATCGCTAATAGTGCCATATGCGATAGGCGCCCTCCTGCATTTGCATTAGAAGTGAGAAATCTAGGATTAGGACATGGGTTAGGGCGAAGACGCCTAGGTGAGGGCGGACGCGGTGGACCAAAGGATGGTCCCAGCAATGCTGAGTGAGGCTGGCACAAGCGGACTTGGCGCACAGGCTGAACGCGGCGTGGCAGAGTATGTGGAAAGGGCTGAGTGGGAGGGGTAAGGTAAAGCGAATTAGGTGTATTGGGATCTAGTGGGGTTTCCAGAGGTGCAGGACTAAGTCCACAGCCATCCAGTTTGTGCGGAAGTGGGGCAGTGAAAGAAACCGGTCCCATGAAGACCAAGGGTTGTGCAGGAGGAGGAGTGTCAGTAAGGTCCCCCCTAGCAGGCAGTATGCGCTCATCAAAAGTGACATCGCACGATAAGAACAGCTTTCGGGTGGATTGATTCCAGAGTCGGTAACCCTTAGATCCAGACTTGTACCCAACAAAAATCATCTCAACCGATCTTGGATCGAGCTTCTTCCATTTGTTAGCAGGTGTGTGTACATACACCTTACATCCAAAGACACGGAAATAGGAAACGTCCGGAACCTGTCCGTCCATTCAGACTGAGTGAGGTGTGTTCCACCGGAGAACGCGTGTAGGAGTGCGATTGTAGATATGGACTGCTGCGTCAGTAGCAAGCTCCCAGAACCCCAGAGTATGACTGGCACTGTATAGCATAGTGTGCATCTTGTCTTCGAGAGTCCGGTTCCATCTCTCCGCTACACCATTCTGCTGTGGTGACCCTGGCATTGTCAATCTATGCTCAATTCCCTTTTGATCTAAGACCGATCTGAGGGTACTGGACAAGTACTCCCCTCTGCGATCTGAGTGTAGTGCTTTGATCTTATTGTTGGTCTGGTTTTCTGACCACGTGAGATATTTTTTGAATGCATCAGCACACTGATCTTTACTTTTGAGGAAGTACACTACCCCATAACGGGAGTAGTCATTGATAAACATTGCCCAATAAGTTGCACCTCGGATAGACCGGGTCTGCATCAGACCAGCTAAGTCAGTATGCACGATCTGTAGATGCCGATCTGATTGCTTAGGCGAAGCCAGGAAAGGAAGTCGCGTCTGTTTGCCAAGTTCACACCTGGGGCAAGGTGACTGATCGCGATCCGCTGAACTAAGCGAGATTCCCTTGACGGAATGAGCATATTTGATTAGCGCACGTGAGGACATATGTCCCATGCACTGATGCCAGATGTTAAGTGGTAGCACCCCTGCCTGCACATGTAGGGCTGGAGATGAGAAGCCAATATAGAATAGGTTATTCTCCAGGTATCCTTGCGCGACTTTCCAATCTTTGTAGTAGATTTGGCATGCATTCTGAGTAAAAGTGATATGTCCCCCCCTTTGGAGCAACGTGCTGACTGAGAAGTAGCGCACGTCAGCTTCCAGAACATGCATGCATTGCTCTCAAGTACCTGGCTAATCTATTTCCATGGTTCAGAATTCCCAAGAGAATCATCTCTGACAGGGACCCTCGTTTCAAAGGAAACTTCGCCAGGGCCATCTGTAAAGCCACAGGGATCAAACAAAATTTGAGCACTGCCTTTCACCCATGCATGGACGGACAAACCGAGCAGATGAACCTCTGGATAGAGACTTATCTAAGGGAATTCGTAAATGAACGGCAAAATGATTGGCACACACTACTTCCCATTGCTGAGTTTGCTCACAATACTTGGCGACATGAAGGCACCAGGCACACACCACATGAACTTCTTCTTGGTTTCAATCCAACTGCCAAATGGACAACTATGGATATATCAGTTCCTGAGGCTGAAACACGTCTTAGAATCATGGAACAGGTATGATCCAGGGCGCAGGCGGAACTTCTGAAACATATCAAACCATCAGAAGAACCAAAAAAGCTCAAAGAAGGACAACTCGTGTGGCTGGATGGATGTAATCTGGTGGTCAAGGCCCCATCAAAGAAGCTTGCCCCCTGGCGTTATGGACCATTTGAGGTGATACAACAAATCACACCAGTGGTGTATCGCATCAAATTGCCCCCATCAATGAAAATCCACAATGTGTTTCATGTGGATCTTCTCATGCCATTCACTGAACATGACATCGGTGAGGGTTAATGGAAACTTCCCAATGCCTCCAGATGGTAGGACGGATACAGATCTGGTCCCAATCTGCTTGATGATAGCGTGACCTCCAAGGTTAACTGATCTGGTGGCCGGAGCATAGGTGATGAAGTCGGTCCGGAACGGACTGATGTGATGGGTAGCTCCTGAGTCAATCATCCAGCGCGATCTAGTCGCCAAGTAAAGGGAAATGCAAATGTCATTTTCATCATCCGAGATCTCTATAATTGTAGCAGTAGTCTCTACTATGTGCACGTTGACCTTTCTGTTAGTGTCTGCACCAGACTCTCTCTTTTTCTTCGCCTTCTCCTCCTCATCCTTTTTCTTCTTCCAGCACTCAGGACTCTTGTGACCAGCTTTCTTGGAATAATAACATTTTGTTTTGTTTTTATTGTCCTGTTTCTTGACCAGAGCAACTTTGTTAAGGGAAGCAGAGGAGCTGGCCCAACGACTCTCTTCATTGAGAATGTGTTCCTGAATGGCTTTTGGGGAAAGCTTGTTTGGAAGATTAGAGCCGAGGATAGCTTGCATAAGACCAGAGTAAGAGCTGGGTAGTGCCTGAATTAGAGTGAGACTGAATTGGAGATCGGTGACGGGCATGTCATTGTTCTGAAGATTGATCCTAGTATCATTCAATTTCTGTAGTTGTGGGAACATCCGGCTGGTGTCATCTAGATCAAAACGCATGAGGGTGGTCCAAGAGTTATGTAGGGACATAGATCCAACGCCGATGCAAGTAATCTTAAGTTGTTCCCACTTGAGTTTACAGGTGTCGAACTTGGTGTTATCGCTTATCTCTGCGTATATATCTTTCTGGAGATGGAGCTGGAAGACGCCTAACAGTATGTCTTCTTCAACGTCCCAAGTGCTATCTCCAGAGGGCTTTGTATCGATAAGATGATGCCGGAAACCATTCATTCAGGTAATGGCCTCGAAGCAAAATGACCAAGTAGTCCAATTTGATGAATCTAAGATCTCCAGGGGCGTTCCTGAGGGGATAGTGAATATGGGTGCCATATGATGTAATAAGGTGAATTGCCAATCCGGACCAGCGGAGCAATTGTAGCTGGATCAATTAGAGATCAAATCAGTATCTTTGACACGTGATGTAACTGCGTGTGCGTCAATCCTTTGGTTCCAGGGGCCAAGGGAGTAAGATGTCGTCTGATAACAGAGGTTTGTGGGGAAGGGAGGTGTTATAGGAATAAACATGTGTGGTGATCTCTGTGGATTTTAGATACAGGCAGGGCCCATAACCTGTTGAAAATAGACACAGTATGTGTGATTAGATAGCAGCAGATGATAAGATTGCAGGCAGATCTATCAGACAATAGTTCAGTTTGGTTGACACAAAACTAATATAAATAATGTACCTATCAGACAATAGCTACAATGTGTCGTCAGTACTGTGAGATAAGATATCATAGTGTAAATACTCACTTCAGTTTGGTTGACACAAAACTGAAGTGATCTACGTACTTTGTGGCGTTCTTAAGTACCTGAGACTGCCACTAGATGCAGTACAGTTAACTACCATCACGGATCACTAAGTAAGTCCAAGGATCAGTTGTAAGTAGCTACCAATTGTCCTAAATCACTCTATCAGTGTAACTAACGCGTGCTGCAGCATATGAGCTGAGCCGGTGATGCCCGGTCCGGGTGATCCGACATGTCAATGCATCCGAGTTGTGATCATATCACAACACACCTGGGACTCTGGGCAGTGCAGATCTCAACACCTGGGATGTAGCTGATGTATCGCCCTCAACATCCCTGTAGCCTGCGATGGAAGTCTTTAGCATGTCACAGGGTAGCTGGTACCATCAGTTCGTGCCCTGTGCATCTTGCTCTTTTCTTTTTTTCTGCATCTTCGCCCCATGCCGAGTGGTGCAATTGCACAAGGCTGTCAGGGTGGCCCTAGGTCCTGTGGCCTCATTGCGCCTGTGCGCACAGACACCTGAGCGTGCCCCTTCACCATCGAATGCCCTTTTTTGTTGTCAGATGGGACATTCCCCTCATTTGTGTGCTGGTAGGAATAAGCCAGCTGAACCATGAACACCATTATTCAGTCGTCGTGTGCCCTCTGACAGACCAACAGAGAGCCTGAGGCGCAGTCTTTTGACAGGGTAATATATCACACAAGGGAAGCATTTTTCTAGCAATGACCTAACTCTTTTTTATTTGACTGGTTATATGCATGGTGTCAGTTCATGTTCTCCCCAGATTCCTCAGAAAGACCACCTTGCAGTCGACAACCCTCATCCACCTTCCCACCAGAATGGTCAGCATGCCGCCCGAACAAAAGCTTGAACTTGAGGTATCAAGCTTGCCCGGTTGTAGCATCATGGTGCTCATCCTGCACCGAGATTGTGCCGCGGAACCACTGGTAAGTGAATCAGTCTTGAATTGCGACTGAAAGACAGAAATCTCACCCATAAAGTGACTGTGAGCGGAGCGCACTGGACGACAGACTTGAAGATGTTGGCATATGGCATGTTCAACCTCAAGAGCAAGAGAATGGGCTAGGTGAAGGTGAGGTGGGTGTGAGAAGCGACATACAGTGTCCAAGTGATGTGTGGCAGCAAGGAAGCAACTCAAAAAAAACAAGTGTATGCATATGTGCCACTGACTTGCTCAGCATTTGCATTCGCAAAGGCGCACGGCCTCAATGTCGACTCACCCACACACAGCTATATGGCTGGCCACAAATTGCTTACAAGAGTACATATGTGCATATTCCTTTCGTGCCATCTCCTCTTCGTCCTCACATCATCATCATTGTCACTGCCAGCATGCCACCCTCGCCCCCATCAACCGCCGCACACCCTCGCCCTCAACACCCCCACCTTCACCATGCACCGACGAGTCCCAATGCACAGCCGAAGAGCCCCGTACCACACCACCATCTTCGTTGCCATCGGACGGTGTTGCTACTGTACATTTTGGTATGCTTTTCTCCCCTTTTTTACTAGACTCTCATTTTGTCAGTCAGAGATCTGCATGCTGCCTATGTGTCCATTTCCCAGCCTGCCGCTGTCTTCCCTCTCCCTTTCTACTTCCACACCCCCTTGCTCCTCTACCTCACATCTGCCATCCAAGTTCTCCAATCGTCCCACCCACAATCGTGTTTGGCAGCGCCATCAGTGCCCAAGCGACTACCCACCAGCACTCTCCCTATTCCCCCTCCAGCCTCTCCTTTGCATTGTCTCCCCCTCCTCGCATTGTGACTCGACCACACCCCTCGTCACCACACCTGGCCTTGGCTATCCTTCACAAATTGCCACATGCCACTACCACAGCTGCTGGAGACCATGACTTGATACCTCGCGTTGTCCAGCTTCAGTCCCCTTCTCACGTCTAGATTTCCTTTCATATGCCTGTCTTTTGTGCTTTTCCTGTCCCTTAACCTTAGTTCCCACCTGTATCTGCTACCACCTTGAATAAAGTTGCCCTGTTGTTCCCTTATCATCTGTGTGAACCTGAGTGCAGTCGAATGAACAAACACATTCTCGTGTTCCAGCTAGGTGCTCCTCCTCTTTGGAGCTTGCATTCTTGGACACACTTCACCGCCCCATGGGCTCAGGTGTGCACTTCCTGGGGGGGCTCCTTCCTGGCACACAACCGTGCTACTGTCACATGATATGAGGGAAATGACGTTGCACACCACAACACTTGAGTCAAAAACACTATGGGGCTGCCTCAAGACAGCCCATGGGTACAACATGAGGGAGAAATAATAGATATAGACCACAATTTTGAGTTGTAATTCATCTAATACACATGTGGAGGTGGCTTGAGTCCAGCTCCACCAATTCTCACTCAAATCTCATGAAAACAATGGGGCTGCCTAGCCCTCATTCAGGCAATTCAGGGACAATAAGTTTTATGTGAATTGAAGCTGTTTTGAGGGAGATATTTGCCCCACACATTTGAGAGGGTTTTCTGCACCGATTTGGGTGGAATTCAAACTCCGCCAAGTGTGCTGAAAATGGCAATAAATAATAAACACTAGGAGATGAAATTTTGTGTACAAAATAGGTCCTCCCTATCAGCCCACATTTATCACATGACCATATCTTTATAAGCTACTATATATGGAAATGTCATGGCATGGAGAGGTGTGAGAGCTCTCAAAGCTGCTTGTCTACATGTCACATGACCTTGATTCATAATGATATTTGGTTGATATTTGTTCTACTTTCTTTTCTTGGAAATGTCAGTGTTGGGGAGAGTTGGTGCGCTCCCTCGCGCCACATAGCGGAGGGTGCATGTCCAATATATCCTTGATCCTCTTTCGTTCCTCCGGCGATGCCTTCATACAGTGCTCAGCCAGACTAGATACCGACCGTTCACGTCCTCGCGGGTAAACGGGGTATTTCTGGGCCTCCGACAGGATTCTATCCGGTGTTAAAGGTTCAGAGAAGAAATACTCCTCGTAACCTGCCATTATGGTCATACACAATGAAAGGTTTTCTGCAATGTAAAGTCAACTTCCAGGGGGGAAGGAGAATCTAAAGAGGTAGGCGTACTCTTTACGGATAGGAAGTGCGAATGATGGAGTGATTCCAACCGCGAGCCAGAATAATGCGAAAACAATGCAGGTGCGCATTGTTACTTGCGCGTGGGATTGTGGATTTTTGAACTGAAACTTGTCAAGGTCGTGGAGGTGTGGACAAGACAGCGGCGTACAGAATGTAGAAAGATTCGCGGTAACCAGTACCTGCTCGTATGGTGTGAATGTGAGCACAGCTGGAGAGAACCGTTGCTGTAGGCCTTGGCTTTATACTCAAGCGAGGACCCTCCCCTCTTTGCAAATTCCTGATCTATCAGAACTGGTGGAGCAATAAATCATATCCCCAACATGATCAACTAGTGTTGATGTGAGAATTTCTCGCATCAACACTAGTTGATCATGTTGGGGATATGATTAATTGCTCCACCAGTTCTGAATTTAGTGCTGTCACCGGCTCGGCTCGAAACCGTTTGGAGCCGAGCCTGAGCCGTTTCTGAGCCGAGGTAAGTTGTTCAACGGCTCGTGGCTCGAAACCTCAGAAATTGCGCCAGCCGTTTCAAGCCATTTGAAGTGCCAGATTTGGATATGGTTGCTAGATTTGGAGAGTTGTCTGCCACTCTGCCTTTCTGGAATTCTCCAACTCAACCAGTTGATCAGTTAAGCAGTCGTTCAAGACATGTGACATGGTTCCGATAATGCAATTTGATTCACAGTTTACAGAGGCACAAATAAGCTCTGGGTAGAAATCAACCGTCCTCTTCCCCACTACTGTGGGTGATCAGGAACGCGGCAGTTGATCACCATAGCAAAACTGGAGGTCCATTCGAGTAATATTTCAGCTGGGGGTGCCAAGATGGTGATCCACTCGGCACCGAGTTCCCAATCACCCACAGTATGACACCATGTGACCTTCAGGAAACCGGCCAAAAGCCAATGTTATCAGGAGATAAGATGAACAAACGGCTTGTACTTCAAAAGTAAGAACTACATGTACATCCTTCTGATGTAAGTGAACAGTAGAGGATGTACCAAAGAGGAAGTTTCGTCAAAAAGAAGAAAGGAAACATCACTATCACTATCAAATCTCGAAGGTCATGTGCTTCGATCAACATAGCGGGTCTTGTGCGACTTCTCCCACATTGATGGTGTGGCTCCTCCCCTCCTCATCCTCTTCTCCTTGTGTAGTGTAGACATGCCCGAGCCAAGCGAAGGAACGATGCCCCTTCCCGCTGCAGTAAGTCGAGCATCCTTCGATCTCGAAATCGGACCTGATACTGCAGCCCTTTAGCAAATTCTGTATTCGTCTCGATCTCGCCTTCCATCGCCTCCTCGAAAGTTAATCTGTCACACTCGTTTGTTTTGACAAAGTTTGACTCATCGTCATCGTCATCGTCATCCATTCCAACTACGTCATTGTCGTCGCTCCTGTCGCCCTCATTGTTTGATGCTTCCAGGTTGGTCATCATGGGACAACTGTTGTAATGTCTTGTGTTTCTAGAATGGCATGCTGATGGCGCGTTCCGGGAAATTGGGTGTTTCGACTCGACGGATGTGTTTTGTGATGATGCTGGGGGCTGCCTATTTTTGTAGTCGATCGGCATTGCTTATACTCTCTCTCCTGGCAGTTAGATCGTATGGCAACAGGGACCGGCCAGCTTGTTATGCTGGCCTGTCCCTGTTTCTGACGCGAAGACGCCACACGTTTGTAAGCGTCTGAGTGAGAAAAGTGATCAAGGACCCCAGAGACTCTATTTTTTTTTCACCGTTGTACAATTCTTGAAGCGCCCACCTCCTGCGCGTCCCTCGCCCACGCGTCTTCCTTTCTCTTGGTCTCCTCTTTCATCCCCTCCCAACTGTTGTCTGTCCTTTCTCTCTCTTTCTCGCGTCCCCCTTTCGACGTCATTCCCTCGCGTTGCCCACTCTACGCAGGAACAGCGATGACAGCTCAAGTCGATCACTGTCGACGTCACCTGCAACGCCGCCTACGCCCCACTCTCGTCCGTCTTCAAGTCGGAGCTCGGCTCCTCCAACCTTCGACCTACGGCACAACATCATCGCCGTTCGCCCGCGCCTCGCTCTCCTTATCCATCCCCTCTGCCACTAGTCTGCTTGGTCTGCATCATACTCCCATCCTTTCGTCATCACGCTCTCGCCCCTCGACGACTCCCTTTCATCCCACTCTCGCCTCCTCTATCATCATCGTCCTCGCCCCCGTCACGAGTCGACACGCTGACCCGGATGACGCGTTCGTCGTCGTCATCACCGCTTTATCCGAGGGCTCGCTGCCCACAGCGCTTCGCCCTGTCGTCATCGTCGCGCCGCCCCACGCTCGCGGACTCGCAGTCGGAGGAATAGGCTTTTGGTACGCTCTTGACTGATATACTGTACTGCTATGAATTTCCATCCCGCCTCGTTTACTTACTCTCCGATTTCGCTAAACACTTGCCTCGTTCCGGTTAGTGTAGAATGTCTTATGCCTCGATTCTGGTTCGCGTTCCGTCGCGACGTCATACTCACCTACTTACTCGTCTTGTCTCGCGTCCTCTATCCCTCTGCTCCCTTGATTACCTGCTTTTCCTCTGCCTTTGCTACAGTATTTAAGGACTGGTAGCTACAGTCTCGAATGACAGTTTTTG